>PITA01013347.1:0-57913 GCA_004023965.1 Spilogale gracilis | reverse complement strand
ATTTTATTTATTTGACAGCGAGAAACACAGCGAGAGAGGGAACACAAGCAGGGGGAGTGAGAGAGGGAGAAGCAGGCTTCCCGCTGAGCAGGGAGCCCGATGTGGGACTCGATCCCGGGTCTCCGGGATCATGACCTGAGCCGAAGGCAGTCGCCCAACCAACTGAGCCACCCAGGCGCCCCAAATTTCTGCTTTTTAATGGGAAGTTTTAATAAGTTGGAAATTTTGTTCATTTGTCCAGCAAAAGATTCTTCTTGACTAATAACTATGTTAAGTCTAAAATTTTAACATATATTTAGAGTAAGTTAGCACAAGTACTAACTTTGTGATTTACATGTTTGCATAAAGATTTTATAGCTCTCTGTTTAACCTGATCAGATATTTAGAAGTAGTACTGATACACACCATCTCTGATGAAGCTTTTGGTTTTGATCATTCAATAGTTTTATTTTTTTAATAGAACAAAAGAATTTTGAATCTACTATTGTGATTTTTACTCCCTATCTCCTTTTTCCATACTTTTCATTAAATTTCAAATCTAACAAGCAACCTTTATAAGGCTTTAAATATTTTAAATTGTTTAAAGTGCCCCTCTCTCCTTTGCCATGCTTCAGAGCACCAGTATCTCCCAGAAGGGAGGCTTCATACACTTCTGCCTTGATTTGTGCAGCTACCTCACAGGGGAAGACTCCTATTTCCCTGACTGGGAAAGCCAGGGACACTTGCTTTCCTGGTCACATGGGATGGTAATAATCAGTATCACCAAAAAGGAGTTCATACACCTTTCCAGCCTACCAATTTTTGTGACGACTGCCTGGGACACCTCCACATTTTCAGACTCTTGAGGCAGTGGGGCTTAAGATTGAGGGTCCCATAGGACTGTAACTAACAGAGAAAAAGATCTAATTTTTTTTAAAGATTTTATTTATTTATTTATTTATTTATTTAACACACACACACAGAGAGAGAGAGAGAGAGAGAACTCAAACATGAATACATGACCATGACCTGAGCCAAAAGCTGAAGTTTAACCAACTGAGCCACCAACGAGCCTCCAGAGAAAGAGATCTTGAACAGTTACTGCCCCAGGCCACAATAAGTGGCAATGGACCCAGGAGCTCTGTTTTTCTGTGCAAGATGTCTATTAGCTAATTATCATGACTGTGGCCAGAGAGGCAGTCTTCTTATTAAACACACTTCCAGGGATTGACTGTAATTGTCTTTTTAGACCTTAGAGAGTGGGTGCTACTTTCACACTTAATTTCTGCTGTGTTGTAGAGTGCCAGTCTCTCCTAAAGGGATGATTTGCACTTGTCCTGGAGGGTGCCCCCTTTTTCTGAGTCCCACACAACTGTGGCAATCCGGGATGATTCTTGGAAGCCTGCAACCAGTGCACTGCACAGACAGCTAACTGAGGCATGCGCTCCCGTTTTTTGTTTGTTTGTTTGTTTGTTTGGGGTTTTTTGTTTGTTTTGTTTGTTTTTTGTTTGTTTTGTGAAGGAAGCCACATTTCTTATCTCAGAGCTTCAGACTGAGGCTTAATATTTAGTACACATTTAGTGGTCTACCAAGCTGCTCTTAAAGAATGTAGGCTGTGGATATCCTCTTGGAGCTCTTTCTCTGCCTTGCTCTAACTCATGCGTATCATCTAGAAAGGATCTTATACTCCAGACAAATATCTGGAGCCCTGATTTTTACAACGCCTGCCCAAGAGATACCTCCAGATCACCTACCTCTGATAACTACTGGGGCTTATGTTTGTGTCCCCTCAGGACAATATATTTCTGCATACTTTTAAAAGCTGCTGTCTGGAGGCCTAGCTTCCAACCTGCCTGAATCTAGGTGCTATGTTCTTCCCCTTTGGAAGCACTGGTAGGTCTTGGCACATCCTTAACTACTGGGACCTATTAAAATATAATGGGCTGCTTGGATAAGCACAGAGGTTTAAGAGATGACCAAGAGCTAAGGCAGGGGAGAGCAAAAGGCTCACCTTCTACCTAGGGCCACTCTTTCAATATCAGAAGGGTGGTGGTTTCATTTACTGTGTAGAAATCAACACAAAGAGTCAAAAACAAAAGGAAGAAGCAGAGAAGTATGTTTGAAATGGAAGAATAGGATAAAACCTCAAGAAAAAAACTTAATGTAACAGAGATAAGTAATTTACCTGATAAAGAGTTCAAAGTCATGGTCAAAATCATGCTCACTAGATGAGGGCGAAGAATAGGTGAACACAATGAGAACTTCAAAACAAGTGGAAAATATATAAGAAAGTACCAAATAGAAATCACAAAGCTGAAGAATACAATAACTCTACTGAAAAATACACTAGAGAGGTTCAAATTAGACTAGATGAAGCAGAAAAAATCAGTCAATTCAAAGACAAAGCAGTGCAACTCTACTGATCAGAGGAAAAAAGGGAAAAAAAAGGTGGAAAAAGTAAAAATAGCTCAAGGAATTTATGGAACTACATTAAGCAAATATTTGCGTTATAGGGCTCCTGGAAAGATAAGAGAAAAAAAGGAGTATATTGTATTTGAAGAGATAATGGCTAAAAACTCCCCTAGCTTAAGGAAGAAAACAGACATCCAGATCTAGGAAGTCCAGGAAATTCCTAAAAAGACAAATCCAAACAGACTCACACCAAGACATATTATAATTAAAATGTCAAAAATTTGGAGAGATTCTGGAGAAAATATTAACAGTGGCAAGAGAAAAAAAAAAAAACCTTGTTACATACAAGGGAACACTTCTAAGATATTTAGTAGATTTTTTGGGCACCTGGGTGGCTCAGTTGGTTAAGCAACTGCTTTCGGCTCAAGTCATGATCCTGGAGACCCGGGATCAAGCCCCACATCAGGCTTCCTGCTCTGCGGGAAGCCTGCTTCTCCCTCTCTCAGTCCCTCTGCTTGTGTTCCCTCTCTCACTGTGTTTCTCTATGTCAAATAAATAAATAAAATATTTTTAAAAAAAGATATTTAGTAGATTTTTTAGCACAGTTATTGTGGGCCAGAAAGTAATGGCATGATATATTCCAAGTTCTGAAAGAAAATAAATAAATAAGTAAGCAAAATAAACTTCCAGCCAAGAATATTCTACCTTGCAAAATTATCATTCAGAATTAAAGGAGAGCTGGTTTTCCAGATAGGCAAAATCTACAGAGTTTATCACTACTAAACTAGCCTTATAAGAAATGTTAAAGGGACTTCTTTAAGCTGAAAAGAAAGGGCACTAACTACTAACAAGAACACACATTAAAGAGCAAATCTCATTTGAAAAGTAAATATATTGCAAAAGTAACAGATTCATTATTTAAGCTAGTATAAAGGTTAAAATACAAAAACAGTAAAAGTAATGACAATTACAAAAACTATTTAAGGGTTACACAAGATAAAAAGATATGAAATAGGTGGGGAGAGTATAATGTTGAGTTTAGAATGGATCAAATTTATACTGTTATCAACTTAAAATAGACATTTATGAATATAAATTATTATATGTAAGCTTCATGGAAACTGCAAAGAAAAAAATCTATAGTAAATACACAAAAGTGAAAGAGAAAGGAATATAAGCATACCACTATAAAAAGTCATCCAACCACAAAGAACCAAAGAAGAAAGGAACAAAGAGGAACTACAAAAACAGCTAAAAACAATTAATAAAACGACAGTTAATATACACCTTTGAATAATTACTTTAAATGTAAATGGCCTAAATATTCCTATCAAGAAGACATAGAGTAGCTGAATGAATTTTAAAAAGACCCATCTATTTGCTACCTTGATACTTTATGCAAAGGGAAACCAAAAGAAAGCTGGAGTATCTATATTTACATCAAATAAAATAGACTTTAAAACAAAAACTGTAAGAAGAAACAAAGAAGAGTATTACATAGTAATAAAGGGATCCATCCGATAAGAGCATATAGCAATTGTAAATATGTATGCCCCCAACATAGGAGCAATTAAACATATAAAGCAACTATTAACATATGTAAGGGAAAAGGTGTGGGTTGGAGAGCGGGAGAAACAGAAAACTTTTGCTGTTGTTATTTAAATAAATTGAATAAAACTAAGAGATAAAAACAGCTGGTGAACACAAAATATACTATGCAATTGTGTGCAGCAAACCATGGAAGAACCCAGAACTCAATACTATACCCATTAAAAAAAAAAAAAGTGGTTTATAGAAATTTGCATTTATAAATTCAGGAAACAATAATGAGAGTTAGTGAAGGTATATCTTTGAATATAAGATGTTGATGACTATGTCACCATTAGTATTTTAATCCTCTTTGTATCTTCATGAAGTGGTCACTGGTACTCTTCCCTGACAAAAGTAATTTCAAGTAAAAGAATAACAGGGCAAAACTTTCATTAAACTTTCCATTTTTAGGAAGGCTATAACATGTGAAGTCTCTTTTATATCAACCTTGAGAAGTTCAGAGATTTCATCTGGAAGGTTTTCTTTTAGAAACTAAAATTATCAAATACTTATATCCAGTGCCTTTATCTCTCCTTTTTCTACAATGAGGTCACCATAGACAATAGGGAGTAACTGTACTATACAAACAAATTTTCATATTTTAGATGGGTTAACAGAATTGTTCTACAGTTTGAGTTTTAATACTATTTTTGAAACGATAAAATAAAAACATGCCCATAAGTTGTATGTACTCAGTTTAAGACTAGAATATTTGACATTCACTATTACTTAATAATTTCTGATTTTGCTTTTGAATATAAGGTCATCCATTACTTCTTTCCTTTAAAAAATATTGTTTTTGAATATATTAACTAGGTAATCTAAATTTTAGTGGTTATCACAATAGCTTGGAGAACTGGGACTCACCTCCAGAAAGTCTTAGTAGTTTTGGGGTGCATCCCATTAATTTGCATTTTTAACAATATCCCAATTGATGCTAATCAATGCTGGTCTTCAGAGTTTTAAGTAGCACTGGGCTAATACTGTAAGGTATACGTTACATAATTAATACACATTGTATCGGAGCATGCGGGTAGCTCAGTCATTAAGCATCTGCCTTCAGCTTGGGTCATGATCCAGGATTTCCAGGATCAGCCCCGCATGGGGATCCCTGCTCAGCAGGAAGCCTGCTTCTCCCTCTCTTACTCTCACTGCTTGTGTTCCCTCTCCAGCTATGTTTCTGTCAAATAAATAAATAAAATATTTTTTAAAATACATATTTTATCATTTATGTTCTACTCAAAGATTATGAAATGTTTTGTATTAACATAACTAAAGGAAAAAATTATTAATATGTTCTATATAAGAACTTAGGTCTTCAGTGAGCTTTTAAAAAGAATACAAATATAGATACAAGTTGGCAACTTGTTTGGGAACAAAAGGATTTGTTTCCTGAGATACCTTAATTCAAGGTACCATTAATTCTTATACAGTGTTCTGTAAAGAATTTCCTAACTGGCATTACTGCCTATAATCTCATTAGTCTCTATTTAAATATGCATATCACTCCATGACCTTTTGAAAAATCTCACTAAAGTTATAAAAGTCTTTTTTTCTCAGGATGAAGTCCAAATTATAAATTTGGCTTAAAATATCTTTTATGATTACATTCTTACTTCATCTCCCATCAAGCTCTGAATACTTTCTCTGCTCTCAACGTCAGATAAATACTTAGTTCCATCTTTCTTTACTAACCAGGACTTTGCATAGATCATTCCTTAGCCTGGAACTTATTCCCATTTTCCAACATTTTTCCCTGCTAAATTTGTCTTGAGAGCTCTTATTCATCTTCCAGGTATTACTTTTCCCCAAAACATTTCCCCGTTCTTTCAAGACTAGCTAAGATATTTCTATAATGGTTTCCTGAGGCACCACTTTATAACTCTATCTTTACAATCTTCAGGCTGTATTATAATTTTCCATTTACTTTTATTATTTCCCCATTAGATTGCCAGATCCTTAAAAGTGAGGGTACTTTGGTTTTTTACTATTGCATTTCCAGAGGTTAACACAAGATCCTTGTTAATAATAGATATTTTTCAAATAGATCCTAAATGAGAGAATGGATATATAAAGTGATTATATTACAAAGAGTAACACAAAAGAATAAAAATTAAATAGGCTAAAATGGGGTGAAAAATCAGTTCTTCAGGACTTGCTCTTCATTCCCTACTATCTGCTCCTCATATTTTAAACATTATCTTCCACAGATTTGTAAATTAAGACTAGACCTTGATTAAAATGTTCTTTCATTAAATCTAAAGTTGAGCCAAAAAAACAAAACAAAACAAAACAAAACAAACCACGAATATCTGCACATATACACACAGGCAAACACAAAGAAAACAAAATTCTGAATCTAGCCTTCAAGAATCTAAATCACTTTTTAAAATTTGTGCTAGACCTTTAATTTTCTTTTTTGGGGGAAACAGACTTTGAATACAGATAGAGACTTAAAACTACATCATTATTTGTGGTTTGTGGGAATCTAGACATGTTTGTTAAGCACTATGAGCCGTGATTTCTTTGTTTACAAAATTAAGCATAACATTTCAAAGTACATAACACTCCCTAACTTAATGGCAGTAAATAATGTCTTTTTTCATTTATTTCTTACTATCAAAATGTCTCCAAGCTAATTCTATAAAGCCATAGTCATATTTTTCTAATCACTGGTGGTTCACTGATTTAACTTAACTTTTTCTTTTTTTAATTTTTTTAATGATTTTATTTATTTATATGGCAGAGAGAGAGAGAAAGAAAGAGAGAGAGAGAGAGAGAGAGAGAGAGAGATTACAAATAGGCAGAGAGGCAGGCAAAGAAAGTGGGGGAAGCAGGCTCCCTGCTGAGCAGAGAGCCCAATGTGGGACTCCACCCCAAGACCCTGAGATCATGACCTGAGCCAGAGGCAGAGGCTTAACCCTCTGAGCCACCCAGGTGCCCCTGAAATTTTTCTTTTAATACAGTAAGAAACAGCTTCAGTTTCTTTCTTTTCTTTTTTTTTTTTTTTTTGATAACCATCAATTGGCTAGAAGACCTATAAAGATATAGGGCTTATTGACAGAATAGATACTAATGAGCTGCCATATATATCCACATACTGATAATTTATACTTTTCTTATTCTACTACCTTTTTCTTTCTTTTACCTTTTTGTGTTATTTTTAAGGTTAGAATATTCAAAACCTGTTTTTATTAATACACCATTTTCTTAGGAATGGTTTGACTATAGATGTTTTGTAAAACAATTCACATCGATAGAATATAGTTTTATCATTTTCATTATGGCCTATATGAGATTCCTCTAGTACAAGTGATTATGAAAAACCATAATGGGGAATAAAAGGTAAAACTTCCAATTATAAAATAAATAAATCAGAGATGAAAAGTACTGCATAGGGAATATAGTCAATAATACTGTAATAATGTTGTATGGTGACTATATTTACCATGGTGAGCACTGAGTAATGTGTTGAATCAATATGTTGCACAGCTAAAACTAATAAAACATTGTATATAAATTATACTTCAATAAGAAGTGAAGAAAAAAAAATTTAATCAACAATTAAAGGTACTGGAAGACAGCCATCATTTTTTTCTGATAGTCCAATTATTTGATTGTGTTATTTTCCTACACAGTATATAACTAAGACTGTCCATGCTTATATATTTATTTGTCCTTTCAGATGAATAAGGTATTATTTTAAGTAATGTCATATTTATGTATAATGAGTTTACTATTTTTACCTATTTCAGTAGGTTGATTTTGATATTTATCATAATTAATCATAATGATATTTATCATATGATATTTATCATAATTAAAACACTAAGAATACAGCATATCAGCCTTTCCAAATCCACTTCTTGATCGCATATTAGTCAATGTCATCCACTGTTGGCATTAACAATCAATACTTAGCATTACAAAATAAAAATAAATAAATAAATAAATCTTAAAAATAAATAAATAGGTTTTAAGATAATAGTATTAATGATAAAGAATAGGGAAAGGAAATGATAGAAATCCAGTAAATCATATGAAGTAGACCCTTCCTTCATTTGTTTCTTTTTTTTATTAAGTGGCTAATTACATTTCTTTTCATGTATTTTACATTCCCAAAAGAAAAATACTCTGTATTTTTATCAAGAATTTCATTTTAAAAAATTAAGAAATAAAGAATTTCATTAATAACTAGTTTTCACTTAATTGTTAAAAATGATCTAACTAAGCTTTCAAAAATATTACTTTCATTTATATAATTCATTCATTATCTAATACTTTAGTACAAATACAAATTTTCTTATTTCAAGATGTTTGTGATGCTAACATTTAAATCTCATACAGTTCAAGCTTCTGTAACTTATCTTTAAGTGTAAATATATCTTATGCATTCAGACAGTTCTTCAACACATTTTAATTGCCCTCCTCTTGAGTACATTGCACTTAACTAAGGCCTAAGGATATAAGAAGCAGAACAAACAAGAGTGAATGAGGAAAGATAAAAGGTTAAGAATTGTTTGTCTAGAAAGTCAAGCAAATTATCCAGAAATGATACCGGGAGCTATTTCTGTATTGAGTATATTATACCAAAAATGCCTTGAGTTCATGTATTTTCATACAATCTACATGTAAACTAAGTCAATTCCTTGGCATCAAGTAGAGGGAAATGACTTGCTCTTGTATTATATAATATCGCTAAATTTTAGGTTTTAAAAAAATTATATTAAAAGATTGCATTCAGTATAATATTATTCCTTGCTATAAATGTAAGCCCACTGTATATACTGAAATATATAGGATTACATAGAAAAACTTTCACATTATATTTTTAAACAAGGCTTTCAACTTGTGTGCAAACTAGAGACTTGGAAAATGCTAGTGTGCATTACAAATTTGCTGTTTTATTTTATCCAGCCCTAATGATTTTCATTATCTCCTTAGTTGATAGAATCCATTTCCAAAACCAATAATCTCTTGAAATCCACTGAGCCACAAATTACTCATTAGAGAAAATTTTCAAAGATCATTACCTTTACCATAGATTTTCGTTTTTCATCTCCTGCATACTCACTTGTAATGCTCCTCATAATAAGGGGAGGGGAGATTATAAAGTTACAGAGAATGGTTTCAATAAAATACAGATCAATGCCTTGTTTACCATTAGAATCACGATGTTTTATTAAAAGTCAATATTGCATCATGTTTAACCTTGATTTTGTATTTGCAGTTCTAATATGTTATTATTAAAATATAAATGGGCTCTTAATTACACTGTTCTGATAGTTTCTGAGGTATCTTATGACTTTTATTGCAATTTGGGGAAGGGGCAAATATGTCTGAGTATTTGGTGAACTTCCTTTTAGAGTTGAACATAATTAGTAAAGGAATTAATTAACACATTTAACTTAGGGCATTACTTATATAAGACTGTGATTTTATAAGTATTAAAGTTTCTTACTTATAAGTAAAATAAATGCTTCATTTCTTTAAAAATCATGAATCTATTGATGTGACTCATTAAAAGAAAAAAAATTCTCTTAACTTGAAGTTAATCACTTTGAATTAAATGAATGTTGCCCTCACAATCTCTGTATGTATATTCAAATGCTCAAAATGCATGTGGGAGTGACTGAAAGTTCAATAAAAATATGAATAATTTTGTCATCTAATAAATGCTGCTATTAAGAAAAATCATGTGCCACTTAATGATGTCTTTGTGTTTCAAGGACATAGTTAAAGAAAGATTTTATAATCCATGCTTTAGGAAACTTTGCTCTGAGTAGTGATAGTATGATTTATTAGCCTTGTGACCCAGAACAAATTATTTAGTTTCTTTACCATTTCCTCACATACAGGACAGAAAATCGGGTCTTTTTTACAAAGCTTTTACACAGTACTTGACACATGGACATTTTGATGGATGTGTGACTTTATTACTTTTGACCAGTCAGGCCTACACTTTGTTTTGGGCCTTCTCTAAGTTGTGATTATTAACTGGCAGTAAACACTGCTTCACACCAGCGGACAAAGCCTCTATAACTTGGCAGAGTCCGTTGCTTGCTCTTCAAGCCTCCACTGCATACACTGCACAAGTATGTGACTCAGGCTCTGGCAAACAGAAGCATTATGCCAACATGGGCTTAGGAGTTACTGGCAGATGAAGATTAAAAAAAAAAAAAAAAAAAAAAAGAACACCATTTTTCAAGAGTTGGTAGGGAGAACTGGAACAAAGGAGCAGATCCATTACCAAAAGCACACTGGGGATTATTTTGGAGAGAGTTGGTGTTGGCAAATATATACCAGTATGTTTGTACTCGTCATTAAAATAAGGTTTGGGGTACTTTTTTTCTGTTTAACATCTGGCCTACTTCCCAGCCTTCCTAATGATTCTGTGAAATGCCCAATATCTCTTAATAAACTCCCTTTCTGCTTAATCTAGCAAGAACTGCTTGAAATCCTTACAAATAAGAACACCCTCTGATACAGAAAGTGGCCACTGAATGTTAATTATTGTTTTGTTATAAAGTAGAGCAAATAGCTCATAGGATTTATTCAATAGACATATAAGATCTTTCACTTTTTAAGGGGCTGAACAAGACGGCCCTAACTTTACACTTTATATCTAACAGAATCTTGTGGTTCTGTGAGATACATCACATATGCCTGGTGGGTTTTGAATATTGGTGCTAGCACACAAAAGCAAATCATATACATAAATAAATAAATAAATAAATAAATAAATAAATAAATGGATACCCTCAAAATAACTGTATGTATGTATATGGGGATGTTCAAAAGCATGTAGAATTGATTAGAAGTTCAGTAAAAACGTGTGTGCCTAGTGTTGTCATAAAATAAATGTTGCTATTAAGGAAAATTACAAGGAATCCAGGATGGCTCAGTTGGTTGGGTGACCAACTCTTATTTTCCACTCAGGTCAGGATCTTAAGGTTGTGGAACTCAGCCACATAGGGCTCCACACTGGGCATGAAGCCTGCTTGGAATTCTCTCTCTCCCTCTGCCCCTCCCCCACCTCATTCTGATTCTTTCTCTAGAAAAAAAACAAAGAAAAATTACATCTCATTCAATATGAATATATATGAATATGAATATATATATATGTATATATATATATATGCCTATAGTTCTTGTACTTCTGAGGTTCTACCTCTACCAAGAAGTGGGCGATTAATTGCATAAGTCTACATGAAAAATAAAAAACAAAGACAGTAAAATATTCTTCTATAGCCACAAACAGGAAGGAAACAGAGGACAAAAAAGTTTGATCCTCAGCCCTGAGAAATAAATGGGACATACAAAAGTTCAGTAATATATGTTAATGACACCTTATACTTTGCAGCTGTACTTTTGTTTGAAACAGAATATTTGAAAACATTCAATAAAAGACTACATTTTAATTATTTTTTGTCATGCTTCCTCACATTAGGTAAAACAGCTTGTTTCCACGTCATTTTTCTATCTAGTCCTTGTGCTAATTAATCCGGCCATACAAAGCCATAAAACGTATACTAAAAAGACATAAAAAATAATTGAGCTCCCTAAGGCAATATTCATGGCTTTTCCTGGTAGGACATGGATTCATTAAAGTTCTTCCCATTACTTGTATTCATTAAGGGATGAAACAATCTTTTTTGTCATCAACAAACAAAAAAAATTCTGTAACTTCTCACTAGGTCCGTAACATTTTGGTGAATTGCTCTGACCCTGACTTTCCTTCAGGCTTTTCAAAGAAGAAAGTAGGCAGATCCACCTGGAGGGAAATTAAGTGGTCCCAGAACATGCTCTTGAAGGGGCTGGTACTTGTAGATTCAGAATATAGGAGAGTTCAGGTGAATAAGAATAAGTAGCTGCTGAGCTAGTTATCCTAGCAAATAACAGCAATTCTGAAGACTGTTAGCAGATGTTTTAAACTTTTTGAGTAATGAAAACTATTACATTAGTGGTAAACATCTATAAAGTTTCACAGTACAGAATATTGTAAAAATATACATGTAATACACATAGCTGACATAGTCTTAATATATTACTGACCTTATTACATGAAGACTAATGACTTTGAAAAGAAAAACACCAGAAGAGCAAAAGAAGAGTAGTCAAAGGACTTCAAAGAAGAAACACAAATTGCTGTAAATACAACTATGTTCAAATGTCCAAGAAATAAAATATATACCACCGAAATTCATACATGCCATCTTTTTTCCCTGTCTGTATAAAATTGGCAAATATTAGGGGAAAAAACCCAGATATTCAGTGCTGGAAAGCTACAGTAGAATAATCAGTCTCACACACTATTAGATAGGATATAAAAATGTCTGAAAAACAAGCACCAGCAGCTCTTAGAGATGTATCCCCTATGACCAAGTGAGTCTACTTTAAGAATCTGTCCTAAGTGAATAATTAAAATTTGGGACCCCATATTTGGGTTGTTGTCTTTTTTTTAAGCAAATAATTTTTAGATTTATAATAACATTATTGTATAATTTAGTTTTAAATAAATAAAGCAAACTATACAAATCTTATCTAGTATGGTACATATATATGCATATATATATATAATCATCATGTACACACATATACACCAATCTATATGTATGATTATGTGCACATATTATGTGTGTGTCATACCTGAACATATAAAAATATTTAAAGTAGCTTTATCAAGTAGCTTTACAGTATTTAAAGTAGCTTTATCAAGGAGGCAAAATATTGGTTAATATACAGTAGCTCTATCAAGGAGGCAAAATATTGGTTAATTTATGTATTTTTTAAATATTTCCAGTATAATTAGCACACAATGTTATATTAGTTTTAGGTGTACAATATATAGAGTGATTCAAAAATTCTATACATTTTTCAGTGCTCATGTTAGTGAGTGTACTGTTAATCCCCTTCACCTATTTTACCCATACACTCACCTCCCCTCTGGTTCTTTATATTTGAGAGTATGTTTTTGTTTTGTCTCCTTTTTCTTTGTTTGTTTGTCTCATTTTTAAAGTTCCACATATCAGTGAAATCATGGTATTTGTCTTTCCCTGACTGTTTTATTTCGTTTAACATGATGCCCTCTAGCTCCATCCATGTTATTGCAAATTGCAAGATTTCAATATTTTATGGCTCAGTAATAGTCCATTAAATTTATTTATTCATTTATCTATCTATTTATCTATCTTTGGGTAAATACCCAGTAATAGAATTACTGGATCATATGGAAATTATATTTTCAATTTTTTGATGAACCTCCAATCTATTTCCACAGTGGCAGCATCAGTTTACATTCCCACTAATGTCACGTAAAGGTTCCTTCTCCTCTATTCCTTGTCAGTACTTGTTGTTTCTTTATTTTTGATTTTAGCTATTCTGACAGATGTGAGGTGATACATCATTATGGTTTTGATTTGTATTTCCCAGGTAATAACTGATGTTGAGCATTGGTTTCCACAGGTGTCCCTGTATCTGGGGTGCAGGGGTAGGGGAGGAGGGAAATGGCACCTGCCAGCTCCTTTCTTCTTGGAGAAGTTTCCCAAAGGTCTCTGTTCCTCTAGCACAGGCCCTGAGATTAACAAATATCCTGCCAGTGCACCCCAAGCATCTTTCACTGCTGTTTCTGTGCTGTATCTCACCGTGGCTATTTATTGTGTCATCATTCTCTGGCTCTCCCAAAGCCAAGCCCGCTAATTTTTAAAGTTCCTGGTGTTAAGCCTCAATGACTGGAAAAACTTGAGAAGTTAGGCTTCTCTGGTTTTCAGAGCGAAATATTGTGGGGATTCATCTCTCCAGTGCAAGTCTTCCATGCATAGTGTGTCTGGAGTGGGATCTTCTCTCCCCTCCCTCCCGTGGCATCCCCCCTCCCATGGACAGTCCTGTGGATCAGTTTGGCTCCTAACCATATCTCTACTCATCTTACTCTCTTTGATGTGGCCTTTTCACTACATTAACTGTAGAGAGTCTGGTCTGCCAGCATTTGGATTGTTCCCTGAGTTATTTACACTGGTGTAGGTGTTATCTAGATGTATTTGTAGGAAGAGGTGAAACTAGGATCCTTCTGCTTTGCCTCTACCATGGCTTTTGTTTTGTTTTGTTTTAACTCACTACCTCCCCCACTATTCATCCCACCGTTTCCTCCAACACCCATCACTTAAACACACAGGGTTGGCATATCCCCCAGTACACACACACACACACACACACACACACACACACACACACAAGCAGCCACCACAACATCTGCACACCCACTTTAACCAGTAGGTGCCTAAAAGCAAGGCCAGATGCAATAAAAGTCCTCAGAAAGAAGCAGAGAGGGAAGATGATGGGGAAGAGAGATTGTAGGATGCTCTGGGCTCAGGCCTTTACAACAAGGCCCTTAAAGCTACCAAGGCCTTTGGTTGGGTTGAGGGTTGTTAAGGCAAATAACTGAAGGCATTTCCATTGGTGATGCTCCCAGTAACTCATTGTTTCTTTATTGCAACATGTTCTCTATAAAAGCCACTTTCCTCTCACAGGATCACCTTGGGCAACATGTGATGTCATCATAAATCATCTTTTTTTTTCCTCTTTAAAACATCAGCAGATTTCTTGGAGTTTCTAAAAAGCTAAGAAAGCTGGCACTGTCTACAGTTTTGGCAGAGAAACCCCACCTTATTTTTAAGAAACCCATTTCTTCCCATTTTTTTCTTTTTTCCCCTTTGCTCTCCCATAGGAGTCTCCAGAAGGTTAAAGTTCAGATTGGGCCTCTGAAAAATGTCCACAGGCTCTGCTGAGGTGCTCTGGAATTTCTCTGCAGTCCTCACCTATGTAGGACACTTGCATTCCAGCCCGACCATGGCAAGGGTACAGACCCACGGTGCAGAGCACTGAGTGCAGGGCACCACACTGAGCATCCAGCACAATGGATGGCTTATTTTTCTTTATAATTTTTGTATGTTTTTTTCTAAAATTTCCAAATTGAGCAAATTCTTCAATATGTTGTAAAACACATTTTTAATATGCTGAGAAAATGAGAACTTCAATTTTAACATCTCTGAAAGAGCAGAGGTTAAAAAAAGTTGTTAATCTTCAAAAAAACTGATATTATAAAATTCACGTGCTGGTGCGTTTTTGCTGGGACACCCTCCTTTCAGTAACACTTGCCCACTCTGGTGCAACATAAGAACCTGTGGTCATAACCCACTTTTTAAATCCTCACTTCTTATTCCAAAAGATTTGACATATCTTCCCTAGCCCCCAAAATATGTAGTTATTGAATCTGTAATTTTTACTTTAAATTTACAAGTTGTTATCTGGATCCCCAGTTCATAGCAGCAAAATAAATTGGAAATATGTGTGTGTGTGTTTGTGTGTATGTGTGTGTGTTTATGCATGTGTGTAGGGTGGGGTAGGTGGAGGATATGGAAGTGTAGAGTAACAAAAGAGGCTATGGGGATAGTTTTATAAAGAAAGAGGACCCCAAAACACCCTCTCTCTTTTTTCTTCCATTTCAAAAATCCAAACAATGCAACTCTTCTGGTTTAGACAGTTACATCACATATCTCAGTGATCTCTAAGTATGCTGCAATAATTAAAGTGTTTAGTGCTATATCTGTGTCACCAACAAATGGTCACTTTTCTCTCCCTACAACTCATTTATCCATTTAGGAAATGAATTACTTATAAACGTTTCTTTCTGGAAAAGCTTATTATGTGCCTTTAGCAAACTCTGAGGTATAATTTATTTTCTAAAGCTCCCTATAGGATCAGGCTGAGTCTGGGACCTCCTCCGAAAGTACAGCCTGACTTGGTTTCTTTCCCTAACCTGGCCTGCTTCCCATACTCTCCTTGTTTTCTTTGTGGCTGCAGTCTTAAAAACCCACGTGCCCATAAATTGCCATCTCAGATTTGGTTCTGAGAACCCAATACAAAACACTTCCAGAGGGGAAAACATGACCCAGGATGCCACTTCTTAATATGGGTACAGCTTACTAATGTACTTCAATGGGAAGCCAGAGTCTTGAATGAAATCATCAGTTAGACCTGAGGGACTATTTTAACATAGGAATGTATCAATAACACAAACAAAAAATGATGTAAATAAAAGGAATTAAACACATGTTATGCAGAGAACTTTGTGAAGAAAAACTAAACAACCTAAGCATGGTTGCTTATTCCAACTCTCTCACTTATGTCCCTTTTCATTTACCTCTGCCTTTCTCCCTGGCCCAGGAAGATGACCTGCCTTATTTCATCAATAGGGTTCTGTGCCTCTGCATTTCAATTGGATATAGACAATGGGAAGGCACATTAGGAGATCTTGGGGAGCTAGGAAGTGAAGTTAGAGTGTTCATTCCTTTGGCTATCTTCCTATGAAGTTTCTTTAGGCTTCTAACTTCAATTCATGACCCAAATTGCATTGATTTCAATGCTGCTGACCTATCCAGAGTTCTTTCTTACTCCTAGGATATATCTCTGATAGGTTACTAGATCTGGCTTCTGATAGAATTTGCTCCCTTTTTTCCCCCTTTAGGCTTAGGGATGGTAATAGCTTGCTCCTCTCAGCCCTGAATTATTGCAGTATCCCTGTGATTTCCCTAAAACCACACTTTTATAAACATTAAAATTTTAACTAAGTATTACATTGTTCCATTTGCCAGTGTGTCATCCTTTTCTTGTTATAATCTTAATAGAAGTATGCCTCTAAATTTATAAATATTGTATAATATGCTCATCATTTTGAATTACTTTCTCTTATTTCTATGTAACTGACCCAAAATCCTATGTAGATATATCTTCCTTTATCATTTTAAATTATATGTATATGTCCAACCTCTATGTTTCTTTAATACAATTTTAAACACTCTCATATAGATTTAAACAACACATAACAATATAATTTCTTCTAGTGTCAAGACTGTTTAATCTAATTATGATCGTGTTGGGCTTTTCATTTATATATTAAGAATCAAGTTTTATTAAGTTATATTTCTGGAGCTATAACTAATGTTATTCCTTCTAGATACTGTTTGATTTGAACAGCATTGACTTTCAAGGTTATGTACTCCCCTTTAGTGTGCTCTGTACAGTTGCTATGGTTGCTATTTTTTTCTGGAAGTAGTTCTACCTATATTATATCTCTAGGGCTATATGAGCTCCATTTAGAAAACTTACTCATCTCTGCCCCCAAAATAGAAGAGTTTTTATAGTTTTATTTCTTTATGATATATAGAGAAAAGGTGCCCAATTTGTATAAAATTTAATAAAACATCCTGAAAAAGGAAAAATCCCTGAAATAAGACGTAAGTAGATATAGCTGCTCTAAACATTTGAAACCCTCCTCATGTGAGGGTTAAAGACACATGTTCATAAATCCATGAGACCTTTTCAATCACAAATGCAGTTGAGGTCTTTATTTTTTTGTTTTAGAGTTCCATGATGCATAAAAAATATATATACAGTGCATTAAGTCATATCTAATTACAAACCTAAACTATTACTTAATTTGATTAATATATTCAAAATCTCATTATCTGGGAAAATTTTTGACCTAGTTGATCAGCATATTTTTATTGAACACCTAATATACATGAAGCAATAGATTTAAAGTAGTAAAGTAGCCCCAAGCAAAGGTTTTCTGAGTATATCCTAGCAACTATTTAAGTCTTGTATCTGGATGCAAAATTGAATGGTTTACCCACAAGAAATTACCATTTAAATGACACAAGTTAGCTTATGGTTACATAGTATACACCCTTCCACGTATCTGTATTTACCTTATGTTTATACACATATGTTTGCATTTAATAGGATATGAAGCAACCCCAGAGAGTAGATACTAACTTCTCTTACTCACTATGAGGTGAGGTCCAAACCACCTAGACAGACTCTTCTGAAGGAAATACTTTTATCAGATATGGTCACTCTTATTTGAGTCCACACCTGAGATCTATAATTGAAAGAATAATCTTGAAATTAAAGTGAAAATTTTTATTTGGAGAGACTTGTCCATTGGGAGTTCAATATCTATCCACCACCCACTCCACTTTCAGCAAGTACTGCTTGTACTTCCTTTTTTCTCTCAAGCCTGTTGAGAGAGTCCTTTATACAAAAAGCAAACAAACAAATAATAATAAAATTAAAATAAATTATTAAATTAAATTAAATTAAATTAAATTAAAAGGGTCCCTGATACAGGGAAATTTATAAACCCCTGTGTAGGGTAGAGGAAAGTATCCTGGATTAGGATCTTACAGTGCTTAGAGAATCTAAAAACAGCAAGCTCAATCTGAAGAGTCAGAAATGGAAAGACATGGAGTGAAGGAAAGCAAGAGAGAACATAAGAAAGAGAGTGAGGGGCACCTGGGTAGCTCAGTTGGTTAAGCGACTGCCTTCAGTTCAGGTCCTCATCCCGAACCCAGGATCGAGCCCCGCATTGGGCTCGCTGCTCGGCGGGAAGCCTGCTTCTCCCTCTCTCATTCCCCCTGCTTGTGTTCCCTCTCTTGCTGTGTTTCTCTCTGTAAAATAAATAAATAAAATTTAAAAATCTTAAAAAAAATAAATAAAAATAAATAAATAAGAAAAAGAAAGAGAGTGAGTGCACTCATGAGAAAGAGAGAATTTTACTGAATTGAAATGTCAGGGGCCACTTCATGGGCAATAGCCAGTGGCGTTTCAGTTGGACATACATTGGGAAGAGACCTATACTTGAGGTTCAATGTTCTGTGGTCAACATGTTAAAACTCTTAATATACCTTTAAATCTGTGCTTTTAAGTGAAATCTACAGGACAATGGAACATCGTCCAGGGATTTCAAGCCTCATGTGTGACCCTGCCTCATGATCTTTCCTGAGATGGGTTCCTTGAAGCCAGTTTCCATCCTTTTAGTGCTAAAGACCCCACCCAGCCTCCTACTTCCCATCCCTGCCCAGCTTCCACTGCCACCTCTTTGCCTAGAGTGTGTTTTGGGTCCTATTGGCATGGGGTATCCTGTGTTCTGCCACTATTGTCTACCACAAATGGACACCTGGATACAGTCACAAAGATGTTCAAATTTGCTGCTACATCCTGTAGCATCTCGGGGGGCAAGCCATGAACATCCTGCTCTGAGCTATCAGCACCACACAAAGTCTACTCAGCTGGAGACTTGAAGTGGTGGTCTCCTCATGCCCCCTAATCTAAGAATTTAGCATGACTTGGTCCCTTGGTGATGGATTACCTGCCATGAGTAAGTGTGATTGGCCTACCTATAGCCGGGACACCAGCATCTGTCTAGCAGCCATATGGGGCTGAAGGAACCCAGAAGCCAGTGTGCTGCCTCCTCAATATGTGGGGAGGATCTTCAGTGCTAGTGAGATTTTGCATGCAGCCTCTGAGTTTCCCTATGTCTGAGGGAGCTTGACATTAAACAGCAAATAAAAAATATGAGAGGTGGACAGAAAGATTGGGGAAGGTACAATTTAATGATAGATTGGTAGATGATAGATAGATGATGATAGATGATAGATAGATAGATAGATAGATAGATAGATAGATAGATAGATACAAATTTAATTAGCACTGTTTCTTGTTAGTTAGTACTGGTTAGTTTCTAGTTAGTACTGTTAAAAAAACAAAAAAACAAAAAACAAAAAACAAAAAACACAGACCCAAGACGGAGTCACTGATGCTAGGCCAAGTCACCAAACCAGGGCTTAGTATCTAACTTAATTGTAATTTCAGTCTTCCCCAAAAATTTCATCTTAAAAGGTGAATCAGGAGTTTTCTGAATGAGGTAATCTGTCACATAAGTTCTTTCCATCCCCCGATGAAGTAATCCATCTAATAGGACCCCCTGTTCTTCCTGTAAGGGAAGGTGACCCTGCCTAAAACAATTTCTTTCTTTTCATTTCTTAATAACTTGCCCTACTCTATTTCCTATTATAAAACCTTCCATTTTGGGGCATCTGTGGCTCAGTCAGTTAAGCATTCACCTTGGGCTTGGGTCATGGTCCCAGGGTCCTGGGATTGAGCCTGGCATTGGGCTCCCTGCTCAACGGGGAGCCTGCTTCTCTCCCTCTCCTGTGACCCCTGCTTGTGTTCTCTCTCTATCTCTCTGTGACATAAGTAAATAAAATCTTAAAAAAAAAAAAAAAAAACATTTTGTACAACTCCTTGGAGTTACCCCCTACTTTCCAAAGAGGATAATTCCCAATTCATGAATTGCTTAATAAAGGCAATTAGATCTTCATATTTACCTTGATTGTCATTTTTTAAAAAGATTTATTTATTTATTTTCAAAGATTTATTTATTCATTTGGGGGCAGAGGGAGAGATAATCTCAAGCAGACTCCCCATTGAACATGGAACCTAAGGCAAGCCTTGATCTCATGATCCATGAAATCATGACCTGAGCCAAAACCATAAATCAGATGCTTAACCAACTGAGCCACCCAGATGTCCCTTGAATTTCATTTTCCAAAGTACTATTTTCCTTTTATTGGAACAAAGCTTACACATTTAAATTATGCATAATAACTACCCCAACTAGCTTATATCTCTACTGACTGCAGAGGAAAGGATGCATGAGTTTTGCATACTTTCTTTTTTTGGTTCTCACAGTTTCATTTGCTTGTTTGTTTTTTCCTTTTCTTTTCTCTTTTTCAGTTTGGTTACCAAACATACATCATGTATCAAGAATAAAACTATAGGCATCCTAACTCATTCCCATGAGATTGCTTAGAGAGGCGACTGCCCATACCCCTAAAAAAATAAGGTGACCAAAATGTCAAAATTTTCAGAGCTGAGAGAAGAAATGAAAGTAATTACCAGAAAAAAAAAAAAATACCCACATCAAAGGAAGGGTAGTCAAATATCCCTAGTGAGTGTTTATAAAGAAATCACAAAATAAGCTTCCAAAAAAGCATCTTGCTTTTGTTATCCGCCAAGCCAAGAGTGTCAATTTGGTGATGACTAAGACCAGAGGTAACAAAGCCTAATCACACTGATGCCAGAAAAAGGAGACCTTTCTGCACTTCACTCCCTCATGGTTTACCATCTCCTTTCAACTCTGGAGCCACCAGAAGCAAGTTGGTTAGTGAGGAAAGGGGAATAAGAGAACTAGGCAGGTAAGATGTAGTTGGTACAGTTAGCTTTACCTTTCAAAAGACTTGGCAGCAGGCTTGAGCTAGACTGGGTGAGAAAATTTAACTTGAAACTAGGAAAACTGGTCATTACCATGGAATGGATATATTGATTAAATGACAGTGTTCTTGTGACTAAAAAAGGTGAGAGGACTTTTTATTATGGAAAGTAGTTGAAGGCATTGTTAGATTAGGCTTAGATTTTATCATAGTAGCAAGTGTCTGAGAGCAGTTCATAGGGACAATTGTAGTAAATGCAAAGTAGTACACTGCTTCTTATTTGTTTAACTCACTATGACATACTTACATAGACTTATCAACCACATATTGTATGGCAAATCAATAGCTTTATTAAAATAGTGTAAATTCAGGTTAATAATGGATATTAATTTAATTTCTATACTTTATTTATTTCTAATACTGATAAGATCATTTATAACTAAACCTAAATAAGAGATACATAGTAATTAAGTATTTTTGAATTCACTAATATAAACATGGTTTTTATAACTTATTTGCAAAGCATGCTAAACAATAGATTGCTATTTTTTAAAGTTCTGAAATATTTGGTAACCATAAATATTGCACATTGATAACTCCCATTTATCTGCATATAATAATCTATTTATCATTTATCCAGAGTGATTTTTAAATTTCTTAGGCTGTCTCAACTAACATTTACCCCATGAGCACTAACTCTGAGGTGATGCAAATAAGAATTTATTTTTTCCTGTACTTAGGAAATTATGCCCCACTTAAAGAATTTACAAAATGTACCTGGCAGCTAATCTCACTGCTGACACTGACACTTTTCCACATGTTTCTCAGTCTGTAAATATTTCTCTGAATGGGATTTTTTGAAATAATTATTCTACCTGAATAAATATACCGTAGGGATGTTAAAATATCTAAATATTTGGGGCAAAAACATTTTCAGGAAAACTATATATACACACTCTGTATGCTGAATAAAAATAAAAATTAAATAAAAATTAAAATGATGGTATTACATATTTCATAAAATAAAAGGAAATAGTAGAATATTTACTGGAAAATAAAATATTCATTCAGAAGGCATTGTCTTTTCAAGTAGCAGATATTAGAGTGGATATGATAGACACATTAATGTTTTAAGTAATATTTAGTAGAATAAACACTATATTCAGATATGTGCAAAATCTTTGGGTAATGTAAGGGAAATATTATTGGGTATGTAAGAAATAAAGAAAGAAAGTATCATGTTTAATGAAAGGCATTTGATCCATACCTTAAATGGTAAAGATTCCCTAAATAGGATAGTCTAGAAAGACATTGTAAAATATGTCAGTAAATAAATAAGTCAGTAAATAAAAACAAATAATTAAATGGGCATCTTGACTTTTTTTTTTTTAAGATTGTATTTATTTATTTGACAGAGAGAAACGAAACACAGCTAGAGAGGGAACACAAGCAGGGGGAGTGAGAGAGGGAGAAGCAGGCCTCCTGCAGAACAGGGAGCCTGATGTGAGGCTCGAGCCCTGGACTCTGCGATCATGACCTGAGCTGAAGGCAGTCGCTTAACCAACTGAGCCACCCAGGTGCCCCAACATCTTGACTTTAATTAGGGAAATTTTGATAATATCAATTGTGTGCATGATGTTTGAATGTAGGGAAGGTATAGATAGAAATCAAGTTCAGCACAAGATGGTCATTTACTTTGTAAGTTTTCTGCTTTATCCTATAAGACAATCAGCTAAAATTTTCTTTTCAGCAGGTAACTACAGAGGCCAAGGTGTGGAAAGCAATCTCAGTTAACTGAATATTGGAGAAGACTACATGGAGGACCAATGTGAAATAACAACTTTATGGCTCAGAAGGGATAGATTTGGGAGATATTTGACTGGTGGCATTGAAGGGATTTAGAAACTAAGGAGGCATATAAATCAGAGGAGAGTGATAGACAAAATTACGATTATGACCAAGATTCCAAATTCTTGTTGAAAACCAGAACAAATGATTTAAATAATAAAGAGAAATACCTTATTCTCACATTATTTAAAATATTCCTTAATGTTCTCAAAATTCAGATTTAATTGCCATCCCCCATTCTCCTATTTTTTTCTATTTCAGATTGTCAGTTGTTTGAAACATTCTGGGAACCCACTACTGGATGACAGATACATTTTCTTCAGTATTCTTCTTAGTCTCACTTATTACCCAGGAAGAAGCACTCAGTGATTTTTATCTAGTTCTAATCCCTCTACCTACATTCTTGGGTTTTTCTCTGTTTATCTTTAAATTTAATGACTATCTACTTATTTCTAGATCATTAGTCTCTCCCTTTCTACATATGCTACCATATCATTAAAACATGTTCAGGGGTTCCTGGGTGGCTCAGTTGGTTAAGCGACTGCCTTCAGCTCAGGTCATGATCCTGGAGACCCGGGATCAAGCCCCACATCAGGCTCCCTGCTCAGCCAATGTGTTTCAGGAAAATATAGTTTTCCTGAAAATGTTTTTGCCCCAAATATTTAGATATTTGAACATCCCTATGGTGTATTTATTCAGGTAGAATAATTATTTCAAAAAATCCCATTCAGAGAAATATTTACAAACTGAGAAACATGTGGAAAAGTGTCAGTCCCTCTGCTTGTGTTCCTTCTCTAGCTGTGTTTCACTCTGTCAAATAAATAAATAAAATCTTTAAAAAAACAAAACAAAACAAAACATGTTCAAATTGCTCTCCTCATCCCATTCAGTTTTTTGCCTTACTTTTCTATTTCACTTCATAGCCAAAATTTTCAAGAAGTTGTCTGTATACATTGCCTAAATATTTTCATAATCACTGTTTTTTACTTTTTAAAATCTGGTTTCTAGGGGTACCTGGCTGGCTCAGTCAGTAAGCGTCCGCCTTTGGCTCAGGGCATGATCCCAGGGTCCTGGGATTGAGCCCTGCATCGGGCTCCCTGTTCAACAGGAAGCCTGATACTCTCTCTCCCACTCCCAATGCCTGTGTTTCCTCTCTCACTATCTCTCTCTCTCTTTTTCTCTCTGTCAAATAAATAAAATCTTAAAAAATAATAATACTACAAGAAAATAAAATAAAATCTAAAATAAAATAAAATCTGGTTTCTACCCCCAGAACTGTGATTATAATTCCCAAGCTACAAAATCCAAAGAATGCATTTTAGCTTGATGTATTAAAACATGCATGAATATTGCTGTATATCCCTTCCAATTGAAAAACAAAATAAAACAAATTATTGGTCTTACACCAGATATATTTTTTGGAACTTTGCAGGAAATATTAGTCTGATCTGAAGACTGTTCACTAAGTAATTCCTTAAATTTTGGTATTAGTTAGCCTAAACCTGTCTTTTTCTTTCTTTGCTTTCCTGTTCTATCATTACAAACTTTGTATGCAAAACTTTGTCTTTGAGCCAAAACTGGACTTATATTTAGCACGTAATGTTTTAAATAAAGCATGATTACTTTTGTGGATAAGATATTTAACTCACCTTTAAAAAAAAAAAAAGATTTTATTTATTTGACAGAGTGAAACACAGATAAAGAGGTAACACAAGCAGAGGGACTGAGAGAGGGAGGAAGCAGGCTTCCTGCTGAGCCGGGAGCCCAATGTGGGGCTCAATCCCCGGTCTCCAGGATCATGACCTGAGCTGAAAGCAGTTGCTTAACCAACTGAGCCAGCCAAGTGCCCCAAACTTTTTATAATATTTTATGGTAGGGCTCCTGGGCGAAGTGGGTAAATCTACTTTTTACCTCCTCACTACTATCTGACACGGAGGTTTTTGCTCTTGGAATGCCCAATCAGACATTCCCTTTGAGAACTTCCAATCTGCAGTTAGGAAAGTAGAAATGGATCTGAATTAATGTTCACTGGTTACATTGAAGATGTTTTAGATAGATTGCTCATGAAGCCAAGCTCACTAAGACTCCTGGATTCCTGCCTCCTTTGTAAGCCCGAAACACTTTGTAGTATCTTACTAGACAAATATCATTATAAAAATGCACCTTTTTCACTTATGACATTCAGAGACCATTTCTTTCTTTGTTAGAAGAATTACCATAATATGCAATGGAAAGTGTGTGTAAAAATGTAGACATTTGGCTTCCTTTCAAAATTAGATGATCTGACAATTCCCTAATGTTGAAGAGCAGCTGGCTCCATTAAGTGAAGCATGTGGCTTCCAGTTCTAAACCACTCTACTACTCTTATATTTGGAAAGCTTTACTTGTTTTTGTCATCCAACAACAAGGGTGGTATTTGACTTTGTGAACTGCAATTTACACTTTTCCCCAAGACATCTCATTCATTCTCACTGCTTTGGATGCCGTGTGCATGTTAGAACTCTAAAATCTAAGATATTGTGCACAGAACATATTTCTGAACTTCAGATCTATTTTTACAGTTGCCTTTAGATATCACTTTCAGCGACCTAATAAAAACTCAGATCATCACTCACCCAAAAATATCCCTGTAATTCTTTCTATCTTCACTTATTGGTTAAATGGAAACATTTAACCAGAGCTAGAAACAGAGCTAGAAATCTGGAATGTATCACTTACTTCCTCAATTCTATGCCTAATTAGTCATAACCATCTCTCCATGACATATACAAAGTCTTTCATATTTATTTATTCTTTTCCCTTATCCCATCAGCCTGGGTCAGGTCAAAATCATTTCTTATGTGAATATTGCATTTTAACTTCCCATGTAGAAACTTGATTTCCAGAAATATATTTTCTGCATCTCATTTAGAGCACTCTTTGACAATAGGGAAATCTAACTGATAATCCATTGTATAACTTCTCTTTTTAAAGTAATATCTAAAATTCTTAACATTGCTTAAATATCTTTATCTCATCTGCCTTCTCTGATCATACCATTTTTAACTTCATATATCCAAATATAACATATAGATATAGTTGGATATTTGTGTATGGAACCCAAACAGGTGAATATAATCTTTATTTCTGAGTCACTTATGACTGGAAAAGTGAATTAAATTTTATTGTGGCATGAAGGGTATTATTTGAGATAAAGGAGAAGAAGCTCTCGTCTGCTCTTAAGCTCTAATGAATAGGTGCTTAAGAGTATAGGCATATGTAGATGACCAGTTAAAATCCAAGAAAAGCCTCCAAAGTATTCAGTAATCTAAAGAAGTTTAAGAGCGAGAGACTCTTGATGTAAATCATGAGATATTAACCAATCTAATATTATGAGCCTTGCAGTGTACAATACTTACCTAGATCTCTGACATCAAGGAGCTTAAAACTTAAGAGCAGATATAAGCAATTATTTAAAGATCCCAAACGTGTGATAAAGGCTATATTATGTGGAAAAGACAGGTATCCAAAGAGTATATATCACTTTATTTTGCCATATGAATCTTGAATATGCACCTACCCAACAGTTTTAGGTTTCTATTCCTAAAATGTCACACCACTAGAATGAGGTTATGAAAGAAGACTTTTAGCAGCTACATAGCTACATGCCATCTTAATGACCCGCTTCTGTGACAGTGGACCTAAGCTCGGTGTAGACAGAGAGAAGTAGGGTATAGAAAGATCTGAGATCAAAAAAGTAATAAGGGATGAAAATATTTCAGGCATTTTAAGTCATGTTAAGACTTTGGATTTTATGCTGAGTGATATGAGGAACCATAGTAGTTTATTACAAAGGATTGTCATGCTCCGGTGTATAAATTCAGAAGAACATTTTGTCAGCTGTTGATAATAAATGGTGAGAATCATGGCCAGTAATAGGATAAATCTAAGGAAACTAGTGAGAAGGTGTTTCAGATACTTGAAATGAGGGTGATGGTGGAATGGGGAGTAGTAGTGGATAGAATGAGAAACACATGTATCCTGGCCACATATATTTTTCCCTTTAGAATAATATATTTTATTTTTTAACTTTTTATTTTCCATATTTTTCCCTACAAACAAGGACATTTTCTTTAACCAGAGTTGAATAATCACAATCATGAGATTAATTCTGATACCATATTATTTTCATATCTTTATATGTTTTGGAGGTGGAAACAACAAGATTTCTTGCCAATTAAAGCTGTTAGTGGGGCTGCTTAGGTGGCTCAGTTGGTTTAGCGTTCAACTCTTGATCTCAGCTCAGAACTTGATATCAGGGTTGTGAGTTCAAGTACCACACTGGGCTCCACAATGGGCATGGAGCCTACATTAAAAAAATAAATAAAGGAATAAAAGGCAAAAAAAAAAAAAAGCTATTTATAAGTAAAAGACACAAGTTGAGGATGACTGTAAGGTATTTGTTCTGAACAGATGGAAATATAGAGTTGACGCTGATGAAAATGGGAAACCTATGAGTGGAGCAGATTTTGGGTATGGGATAAATCAGAAGTTCATTGTTGAACATGGAAATTTTGTGAAGTCTTTTAACATCCCAGTGGAGATATCAAGTAGGGAGTTTGATATATAAGCCTGACCTGGAGACAGGTCAGGAAAGTTGTTTCTGGAAAGAAATTTATATTAGTCCTCCTGCTTAAGGAGATAATGGTGAAGGTAAGGTAATGGTGAACAATGATGTAAGCCCACTTAATATTAGAGATAAAGATAATTGGTTGGTTTCATGACAGATATTCTTCATCAAACTCAACCTCCCAAAAAACAAATAATCCAATCAAGAAATGGGCAGAAGACATGAACAGACACTTCTCCAAAGAAGACAATAGCCATCAGATACATGAAAAAAGCTCCACATCACTTATCATCAGGGAAATAAAATCAAAACCACAGTAAGATACAACTTACACCAGTTAGAATGGTTAAAATTAACAAGACAGGAAACAACAAATGTTGGCAAGGATGTGGAGAAAGAGGAATCCTCTTACACTGTTGATGGGAATTCAAGCTGGTATAAGCACTCTGGAAAACAGTATGGAGTTTCCTCAAAAAGTTAAAAGTAGGGCTACCCAACAACCCAGCAATTGCTCTACTGGGTATTTACCCCAAAGATAGAGGTGTAGTGAAAAGAAGGGGCACATGCACCCCAATGCTCATAACAGCAAGGTCCACAACAAAACTGGAAGGAGCCGAGATATCCTTCAACAGATGAATGGATAAAGAAGATGTGGTTCATATATACAACAGAATATTGTTCAGCCAACAAAAAGAATGAATACCTCCCCTTTACATCAACATGGAGGGAACTGGAGGGTATTAGGATAAGTGAAATAAATCAAGCAGAGAAAGAAAGTTACATGTTTTCACTCATATGTGGAATATAAGAAATAGCTTAGAAGATCATCGGGGAATGGAGGGAAGACTTTATGGGAAAAAAATCAGAGATGGAGACAAACCATGAGAGAGTCTTGACTCTGAGAAAAAAGCAGGGCTGTGGAAATGGTGGCAAGGGCGTGGGATAACTGGGTGATGGGCATTAAGAAGGCACATGATATGATTAGCACTGGGTGTTATATATAACTAATGAACCAATGAAAACTACATCAAAAACTAATGATGTGCTATATGTTGACTAATTGAATTTAAATTAAACAAACAAACAAACAAACAAACAAAATACCTGGCAGGGGAAATATTAAAAATGAGTATGAGAGTAAGGGACACAGTTTCACTTCTGCATGACTGGTTCAC
The DNA here is from genome assembly GCA_004023965.1 of Spilogale gracilis. Classification (NCBI taxonomy): domain Eukaryota; kingdom Metazoa; phylum Chordata; class Mammalia; order Carnivora; family Mephitidae; genus Spilogale; species Spilogale gracilis. Next base: position 29,189 of record PITA01013347.1, on the reverse strand, counting down.
TTAAAATATTTTCCTTGGTGGAAAAGGGCCCAAAATCAAATAACATCTACTTTTTCATTTTTCCCTTTTTCTACACCTTTCAGAATATTTTCCCTTGCATCTGAAGTGATTTTTCTTTCCTATGCTATTGAAAAATCTTCAGTTTCTATTTATTTGCTTCATTTCCAAGTGAATTTTTTTTGTATTCTTTAAATCCTGTGAATCAATAAATAGAATCAAGTTTCAAGGTATTCTCATTTCACTTAACAAGTATCTCTTTCAAAGACTATAAAAGTGCCTGCCTCTTATCTTTCTAAATTTGCATATATTACATTTACATGATAATCTGTGGTTCTCTGATAAGTCAACAACCCTCTAAAATGTCCAAATCTTATCAAGGCTCTCTCAGTTGTTGAATCCCTCAACTCCTAAGGAGGAAAAAAAAATACCCAAAAAACAAAACAAAAAAGCAAGAATTCTGCTGTCAGACTACTGGCCTTACATGTCATTGAAAGGATTTCTAATCTGGGTATTTTATTTTGAAATAAACTTTTTTTTTTTTTTTTTTTTACCATGTTTTCTTCCCACTGGTAATCTTAGACTGGTATCTTTATCTGCCATGAGTAAAAGTGCTATTATTTGCTAGCATATCATTAACATCCAGCAGGAGTATAACAAATTACACCTTTCCTCTGCAATTTTACTCTAGCACTATTTTGTTGTTGTTAAAATGTATAAAACTGGACTTCCACTTGGCACAAGAGCACAGAGATACTCTATAACTGTCAAGGTCACTAATACATTTGCAGTAATGGTTATCATATTATTTTTGGTCTGCTTATAGAACAGGCAGACAGAGGAATCCCCAGTTGAAAGTGGGGCAAAATCAGAATATGTGTGGAAACAAAGCCTGGGCCATTTGTGAATATATTTATTAAAAACAGTATAATTTAGCCATTTACCAACCTAGAGTGCTGGAGTCCAGTATTATTAAATTATTCAATTGAAATGTTCATAGTAGAGATAATCAAGGTGTTCTGGGTCATAAGACTTTTTTTTTTTTTTTAAGATTTTTTGCTTACTTATTTGAGAGTAAAAGAGAGAGAGAGAGCACCAGCAGGAGGCAGGAGAAGAGGAAGAGGGAGAATGTTTTGGGCCAGAATTTTTGCAGGTAATGAGAGTACACACGAACAATTTATTACATTGTATTTTTTCCATAGGTCATAGGAAGTAGAAATTGGGAAAAGCTATCAGGCAAAAAATATGAGCTATAGCAATTAATTTTAGTCATGTTTAATTATTTACTAGCATTTATCTTCAATTCTTTTAAGTGTTAAATTATAGAAATTTTGTAGGAAACCTAATGAATGTCAACTTTTCTTTTATTGTATTTCAAATTGCTTTCAGATAAATTGCCTTATTTTATCTTCAGAATAACTATGAGTTAATTAATATTCACATGTATTCATTCTCTCTCTAACCTCTTACGTATGATCCATATGGTTAATCGCTGATTCTCATCACTTAATTCAATAATAAGACAGCCTGATCTTTTTTTTTACTCAGAAAGTATCCCAACAGCCTCACTTAATTTTTCAAGCATGAAATCTGACTGAGGTAGCTTTGGTGCTTCCTGGGAAAACCAATGTATCAGGCATATTTGAAACATGGATAGTCTGTAGTATTAAATATATCAAATTTAGATAGAAGTTACCTGGCCTTCCTAGGAAAGCTTCCAACTGAGATAAGTAATCTCATAGTACTTTAGTATAGCATTTATTATATTATTTTGTAACTGTTGGTTTACTTTTCTATCATAACAATTAAAACTGGTTTCTTAAAGGCAGAAAATATGCCTTTTAAATCTGCATTGTGCCTAGCAAGATTTATGGCACCTTTTTGATAAGCAACAAATTTTTGTACATTCATGATTGGAACGCTCTCCTCTTCACCCTTGTCTTCCAAAGGTTTCTTTATTGTCTGGAGAACCATTTTGGGAAATCAGGTGACTCAAGAATCTTGAACTTATCCTAAAGGCAATTAAAAACCTGGAAAGAAGATAGTGGAGTGGGAGAGAATTACCATGCTTTCACACTAGGAAACACATACAAAACTTTATTAATTCTTCCATCTTTTCACCACTTTCAAACATCACAATTGCCCTGCTTAGGGAACAGGACCTTCATTAACAAAGATTGTGCCATGTTCATAAGACTTATTTACCAGACATAATGTTCTTGAATTGTACTTATTACTCAAACTTGCTTCCTAGCTCTCACATGTCAAAAGTGTCGAGACCCTCTGTTGTTCAATCTCTTCTTTTCTTATACTAATTTCTATGTTTACTCTGAATATTTCATATTTTTTATTTGGATCATATTCTATAACTCTTGTGTATAATCCAATTCTCCCTGTTTAGAATATTATAATCCACTTAGTACAAGATTTAGAATTTTTTTTCAACTTTTACAATGATAAACTATAAGCATATTTCACCCCTAGATTTTCTCAGTATTTTCATGTGTATTCCTGATGACTTATGATTTACAGTTTAGGGGTCTAAAGGCTCTGTGAATGATTCAGTAAGTAGGATATTTTTCATTTACAAAATTTCTTGATTTATTTTAAATTTTTCTTACATTTAAAGAAAGTATCATATGTCATTAAGGGATATTCTGTCAAACATATTTTATAAATTACATTTTGGCCACTAGCACTGTTGATTTTTTATTTATATATTATTAAAGAGTAAAAAAGCATAAATACAAAACATAATTTTATTTCTTAAAATGTAGGGACTATAGAGATGGTACATAGATCAGTAGATCAGATGGTACATAGATCAAGCTATTTAAGGTGGGAAAGGCTAATAGGTGAAGGACAGAAGATTGTTTAAGGTGGTTAATACATTCTGTATTCTATAGTATTATGGATTTGACATATGCTTTAAACCTTTACTGTACAAACTGAATCTTATTACATACAGATTTAAAAATTTGGGGGGACCTGGGGGATACAAGAATGGACCATTGAATATGATAAAATAATCTAGCTATATTACAAATACATCAAACAACATCAGCACATAGGGTAGAGATGGGAAAGATGATGACCTAAGTAGCTTTGGAAATAAGTGGAATACAGTCAAAAATAACTGAACATGAGAACCCTATATTAATAGAAAAAATTGTTGCTCATGGTATTTTGTTTAAAAACTCTGAAACCACTGTATGTGTATACTGGAACTGAACAGTTAAGTAAATGAATGGCAGATGGTGGAAGCTTGGCCATATGGCTGATTGTAGGACTTTGGCAGAAAATATGCAATATGAACTTGGAGCATAGTGTCATGCCAGAAAGCAGGGATGTGCTCAACAACAACAATAAACAACAACAACAACATGATAATGAGTTTATGTCAAATATAAGAGCTAACTGAAAAAGCTATTAATAGACAAAGCTAGGAAAATTTGAGCAAATGCAGAATATTAGATTATATCAAAAGTATATAGTAAGTATCCATGCACTGATACTTATGTAAATCAATGATAAAAAATAAATACAAGGAGCAGAATATGCAAATCACCTATGAAGAATTGTAAATGATTTTTAAGGATATTTTATCATCAAGGAGGTGTTGCATAACTCCTTACTCTTTAAGGGTGGGCTACACATAAGGTCTTTTGTTCAAAGAACATAGTATGAAACAGGAAACAAAAAGCCTAACTTCACAGTAAGGAAACCTAACAACCACTGTTTCAGCTTGGTGACCAAGGTTAACATCAACAGTGGTAAGTCATGTTGACAGGTTATACTCTTAATGTGATGGTGACACTTGACCTCTGGAGTATCCCTCCTCAAACCCATAACTGACATCTAATCTTCAGAAAAATGCCAGACAAATCCCAACTGAGGAATATTCTACAAAGTACATGACTTTTGAAGTTGTATTTTTCTAGACAAATAGCATTGACATTGATATCCATGAGCTTTTGATCCATTTGCAAAATCTCTTTCATTAGGTTTATAACAGTGTGTTATCTTTCTTTAGAGAGAAGTTATAGACCATTTTTTGTGGTTTTCCCCTAAATAGTAGTTGAAATATAGCTATGATTGCTTATATTCAGAATCATCTGCCTACTGACATTTTATATCGTGTCTAAAGCTTCGTTTTTCATATATATTCCTCTTCACATTCCCATACTTGATCTTCCTATTTTTCTATTTCACTTTTCCTCATTTATCAATTAAACAAAATTTTTTTGTTGAATACTCAATATGCCAAAAGTTGTTCTGTGCAATAAGGAAATAAAAATTAACGAAGACTAATTTTTTACTGTATTGGAGTTTATTTCTTTTAAGGTCTAGTGGGGATACAATACAAGGAACTTAGATTATACTATAATTTCAATGACAATAAATGTGATAATTTTTAAAAGATTTTATTTATTTATTTGACAGAGAGAAAGATCACAAATAGGCAGAGAGGCAGGTAGAGAAAGAGGGAGAAGCAGGCTCCCCACTGAGCAGAGAGCCTGATGTGGGCATGATCCCAGGACCCTGAGATCATGACCTGAGCCGAAGGCAGAGGCTTAACCCTTTGAGCCACCCAGGAGCCCCTAAATGTGATAATTTAAGAATGAGTTAAAAGTTGAGATATGAATGGTTTTAATTTAAAATAAATTGTAAATGCACAAGACCTTAAGAAGATGAAGGATTAAAATATGTGATGCACATGGGATCACTGTCCTCTTCTAGGTTTTTTGTGTATGTGTCAAAATGTCTGATTTAGTTCATGAAGGTATTCCACACAGGGGAAATAGAAAAACACAAGGGTATAAGATGAGAGCTATGTGATGCATCTGAAAAAGTGCTATCGTTTTACATATGTAATACTGATACACCTTTTTGACTAATTTCATATTTTCTACCTTTATACCATATCATGGCCACTAATCACTACTTGCTGACTAGGTAAATATGCAAATCAATGAATAATATTCAAAAGAATAAAGAAAAAGCTTCCAAGGGTATATTAAATTTAATTATTCATAATGAACATGTAGAAGATAACCTCCAAGCTGAAATGTATGTACAAATACCAAATGAAGCTAGGAGAGTTTAGTACACAGAATGACTGTGATCAAATTTTATACACTTTTCAGAGCTAAGTTTTTGAGGTTTCTTTCTTTCTTTCTTTCTTTCTTTCTTTCTTTCTTTCTTTCTTTCTTTCTTTCTTTCCTTTCTTATTTATTTATTTGACAAAGAGAAAGAGTACAAGCAGGGGTAGCTGCAGACAGAGGGGGAGGGAAAAGCAGGAGAAAATATGCTAATCAAAATCCACCCTCCCAGGATATTTTTTGTCCTCCTCTTGCTCCCTCTTCTACCAGCTACTGTATTCTATAATATTTGAAAAGGCCCACCATCGTTGTTTTGCTAAGCAGGAAGCCTGATGAGGAGCTAGACTCCTGCACCCTGATATGGCAACTTGAGCCCAAGGCAGATGTTTAACCAACTGAGCCACCAAGTCACCCCTCAGAGATAGGTTTGTTTGTTTGTTTGTTTTTTAAGATTATATTTATTTGTTTGACAGAGAGAAATACAGCTAGAGAGGGAACACGAGCAGGGGGAGTGAAAGAGGGAGAAGCAGGCTCCCCGCTGAGCAGGAAGCCTGATGTTGGGCTTGATCACAGCCTGAGCAGAAGGCAGATGCTTAAGGACTTAGCCATCCAGGCACCCCATCCCCTCAGAGATAGGTTTTAAGCTTTCTGTAAACCACTATGGTGACTGGAAGATAACTAAGTAAATAATATTTCTGTTACCTAATCTAAGATGTTTTATCAGTTTTCATAAATTTTCCAATGTTTATTAGTTTACACCATTATTAAAAAGTGTTTCTTATCATATCCTTTAGATAATGGTGCATAAAATGTTATTATGTCAGAATGTATACTCCTGAATTTTCACAACATAAAATTTTATTTTGCCATTTTGAATTGGTATTTTTTACCCAAATTTATGGGAAATGAGTTAAGTTTGTCAATCTTTGAATTTAGGATCACAAATTGAAGAAGAGTAAAATCTCAATCTTTTAAACACAAAAGCCTTTTAACAGAAGGATGTCATCAGTGTTCCATGGAACTTTGATAATTATTTATGGAAGTTAATATGAATAAATACTTTCTTTAATGTTAGTTTCTTATTTTTTGCATTATTCGCAAAAAGGAAATAAAATAAAATATATCCCTGCAATACTCCCCTTTCTTGTGACTAGTTGGCAAAACAACGATGGTGGGCCTCTTTAAATCTTACAGAATACAGTAGCTGGTAGAAGAGGGAGCAAGAGGACAAAAAATATCCTGGGAGGGTGGATTTTGATTAGCATATTTTCTCTTAAATAATTTTTCATAATTTATTAGATGTTAAAAGCTATTCTGGGATTCCAGAGCAGAATGCGTTGCAAGTGAGGGAGCATATTTGGAAATGTCTAAGCCTTTTGTTTTGCCATGTTCCATTTTATCATCTTCACTGAAGAAACTGGCACAGTAGTCCTCAGTCCTTTTCTCTGCATTGAAAACTTTTATGTATGAACCACAGAAATAGAGTTTAAATGAGTGTGCAAAATATGCAAACTAATTATATTTCAAAAATTAGGGATTGAGTATTGCACAAAGTGCTCTTTCATTATTTCTACTATTTAATAACAAAAATGTCTTACTTCTGTATAAAAAAAATTAATGAAGAATGTTAGTTTTTCAGAATATACCACACTTCAGTAACATATCTCAACATCAATAAACTGGCTTTTTAGGAAATATATATATGATCTAATGTTTATTACATCCCTTTACCTTTATTAATAAAAAATATGTATGATGTTTAGTATGTATAATTGGTTCACCATATCCAATTGTGTTGGTGAAATCAGGTATCTATGGGAAGAGTATTGGAATTTCTCTTTCTAACTTTCGTAAGCAATACACGTTTATTTGATAACCAATTTTATCATCCAATTGGTGCTGTTAAATTAATAACTAAAGTGGAAATTCAAATAAATGAAATTAGGAGATTTTCTACATTCAATCTGTTGAACTGAATATCATTATGAGTATTGACAAGATCCCATTAAGAGTAGTATTCACCACCTTAATAAAACTGGTAACACAGAGGCGCCTGGGTGGCTCAGCTGGTTAAGCGACGGCCATGGGTCATGATCCCGGAGACCTGGGATCGAGTCCCACATAGGGCTCTCTGCTAGGCAGGAAGCCTGCTTCTCCCTCTCTCACTCCCCCTGCTTGTGTTCCCTCTCTGGCTATGTTTCTCTCTGTCAAATAAATAAAATCCTTTAAAAAAAAAAAAAAGTGGTAACACAAAGAAGGACAATGTGATAAATAATTCTTAAAAGTTGAAATGTAAATGTTACAGTAGAAAAAAAGGGAGATATCATTCCCAACTAAGACACTTTAAATATGCCCTGTGCATAACTTGGATCTGGGCTGCAACATAAAGATATGGTTTATTGGTTCCGATTTCCTTGCATATACAGAAATTGATAATTTAACTAGGCAAGGATACGTATAAACAATAAGAGACTTACAAATTGGAATAATTTTGGAATAGCTGGAAGTATGAGTTCTAGGCTTAACTTCTAAGACCTTTTCTGAATTATCAGAAGTTACCAGCTGATTGAAAGAAAATATTTATTTTCTAAGAAGTTATTGCTTTGTTCCAAAACCAGAGAACCTTTTCTTGCTCAGAAAGAGTTATGCTGAGAGTATTAGTGGTCATTGTATGAATGAAGAGCAATATGCTCAAATGAGGTGCATGTTACTTCCAAAGAGGCTCAGTCTTGTACTAGTTTCTTATCGGTTCAGATCTCAAGGCAAAATAGTTTGTTACTCACTTTGAAGAAGTATACTAACATGCCCCTAATCTTGCAACACAAACATCTCAAGAGCATGGGGACCCCTTCAAATTTTCAGTGGTAATGTGGGTCTATATAATGAATGTCATGCATGCTAATTATGAGCAGAATGGTAGTGTTGACATAGCCCTGAGCAAAACTGTTATAACTGTGAATGAAGGCACTCAGCAGTCCTTGTCATGGGAATGCAAATGGCTTCCTTTTTTCTTATTTTTATTTGCAGAGATAAGTCATGTACAAAACTATTGGTTATTAAACAGATACCAGGGATGCATTCATTTGTCTAATTGTCCCATCAAAGAGTCTATATCTGAAACATCAGTTGCAACTGGAATAGTGAGGCCCCCATTCAGTTTACAATAATGCACTATAATCCTTTAAGATGCATCTGTCTCCAGGAAAATCATAAAAGGATAATTAAGTGAGAAAGTAAAAGAAATCTTTTACCTTGACTTCTTTCATATATGTAAGGTGCTAATAAATACTGCTATTCCTACAGGTCTTTAGTGTATTGTTCGATAGTGAAGTGTCACACCAAAAATTTCCCCATGGCTTTTCTTTTCCTTTTTTTTTTTTTTTAAGATTTTATTTATTCATTGGAGAGAGAGAGATCACAAGTAGGCAGAGAGAGAAAGGAGGAAGCAGGCTCCCTGCTGAGCAGAGAGCCCGATGCAGGCCTAGATCCCAGGACCCTGAGATCATGACCTGAGCTGATAGGCATCTTTTTTTAAAATATCAGAATCCTAAATATAAAAGAAGATTGTAAAATCATCTAGACAAAAAAAAGTGGTCTGGTTACAAGAGAATAAATATGGTATGGGCATTAGACTTATATTTGTATGATTACAAACTAGAAAATAATTACATTTCCAAAAGAAATTTCTTACATTTCTAAAAGAAAATCATTTTAACCCCAAACTTTAATTAAAATATATACTTAAATATTTTAACGAAACCATGAATCTGGTGTGAGAAATAAAAGTAGGTATAAGAGAAAAAATAGAGAAAAAATTTTAGACAATAATTTATACATTTTTCTATGAGAAAACAAAATTGAAAAAAATTAGAATTTTCTTGCAACCACTATAGCTAAGGACATTATGTATCTCACACAGAGGAAAAAAGGATGTTTTACATTTAGCTATCATCTACCATGTTGCCATTCATTTTCTCTTTTTCTCTTATTTTCTTTTTGTTGTTCTACTTTTCCCATTTTCCTTAGTATCAATTTAAATATTTTTATATTCCCTTTTGAATCTGTAGAGTTTTGAAGCCATGAGTAGTGGTAGCAATAGATATTCTAATATATATCCTTAACTTCTCAAGGTTGTCCTTCACATAATAGAAAAAAATCACTTCATATATTAAGAAGTATTATTTCTTTTCCCCTACCCATTATTTATGTAATTGTTCTCATATTTTGCTTACAAAAGTAATAAATTCTACACTGCATTGTGTTTCCTCAATGAAACATCTTTTAAATAGTTATTAATATTAAAAGATTATTTATAATGTTTACTCATACCATTGCTTTTCATTCCTTCATAGATCTAAGGTTTTTTTGACATGTAAATTGCCCTGTAGAACTTTGCTTATGAAAATATTTTCCCCCTCTGAATTTTTTCTGAATTGGTAGAAGAACTATTAAGATTCCCAGGCAGATCCACCCTACTATAACTAGGCAAGTTGTGTTGCTTCCAAATGTAGTTCCTTTGTGTCTTGTATCTTGACTTACCTTTCTTGGCTGCAGTAATAAACCTAACCAAGCAGGAATGATAACTTATTCTTGTTAACTGTTTCTGACTGTTTTATTTCTCAGCCAAGTCTGATTCCATTTTGTAAATGAGTATCATTTTGTTTCCTCTTTAGCAGCAACATTGGGAGTTGGCTTTGATTATATTATCTGACCATATGTTCTTTTCCAAGTGACAGAAAACACTGGTTATATCTTTCTGTTTATCCCTTGTGTTTGCTTGTGTTAAGGATTCTGTTATCTCTTAATTTTTTGAAAGTATTCACTTTGCCAATAGATCATAAGAATATGGTTTTAAAAGATAGATGGCTGAGGCACCTGCATGGTTCAGTTGGTTAAATGACTGCCTTCGGCTCCGGTCAGGATCCTGGAGTCCCAGGATCGAGCCCCGCATTAGGCTCTCTGCTCAGCAGGAAGCCTGCTTCTCCCACTCTCACTCCCCCTGGTTGTGCTCCCCCTCTAGCTGTGTTTCTCTCTGTCAAATAAATAAATAAAATCTTTAAAAAAAGAAAAAAAGAACTTTTTCTAGCTTACCTGAATAGTTCATAAGATTTATTTGTGTGTATATGAATTTATTTTAGGACTTCAACTTTATTATTCTAATTACTATTACCATTATTAATAGTATAACTAACTGGGATATTTTCTGATTAAACAACAGTACAACTCAAAAGTAATGGGACAGTTGCTAAGAGTAGTTCTTAAATATTCTTATCACAAAAAAAATTGTTTAAGAAGATATATGTTAATTAAATTTATGTAGTAATAACTTCACAAAAGGTACATATATAAATGATTATGTTTCTACCTTGGACTAATGGTATATAGAAATTATATACTAATAAGGGGCATCTGGGTGGCTCATTTGGTTGGGCAACTGCCTTTGGCTTAGGTCATAATCCTGGAGACCTGGGATTGAGTCACACATCGGCTCCCTGCTCGGCAGGAAGCCTGCTTCTCCCTCTCTCACTCCCCCTGCTTGTGTTCCCTCTCTGGCTGTGTTTCTCTCTGTCACATAAATAAAATCTTTAAAAAAAAAGTAAATTATATACTAATAAAACTGGAGGGGTGCCTGGGTACTCAGTGGGTTAAGGATCTGGTCACAATCCCAGAGTCCTAAGATCAAGCCCCATATCAGGCTCCCTGCTTGGCGGGGAGCCTGTCTCACCCTCTTTTGCTGCCTTACCCTCACCCCTACTTGTGCTCTCTCTCTGTCAAATAAATAAATAAAATCTTAAAAAATAAATAAAACTTGAAAAAATGTAATGGTAGCTATGTCTCCTCCAAATCACTGCTTAAACATACTGCCTGCTAATAGCCTTAGCCTGACTGTTAGGAAAGCTGTCTGGAGTAAGAGTCTCTATAAAATTCCCAACTTGTTAGACAAAAGACTTACAAGACAGAAAGATGTTTAGTCAGAGGGTAGGCTAAAGAATTCCCAGATACTTTAAGTGAACCAATGTGGGAGCTTGTTTCAAATTACTGATTTCCAGCTAGTTGATGAATAAACTTGGCACAGAAGTGTAACACACATATAAAAACTTCTGGAAGTCCAGGGGATAGGAACCCAGTTGGGGGGATCTAATAGATGTTATTCAATCAATCCCATGATGTACTGTAACACAGGAATTAGAAGGAAGCATATTAGTTTGGATAATATGGAAATTCCCAGCAAAAACAACTTTGCATTAAGCCATAAATAATATAATTATAAAAAATATTTCTTTCCTTTTGTCTTATTGCTATGGAATATGCTGTTTTTTTTTTTTTTTTAAGATGAAGAAAAAAATCCCTCAACATTTCAACCCAATATAACTGAATGCAGAGTTCTAATTTTGCCATTTGGTAAAGCAAACTAGTACCAGATCATGCAAAAAATATGCAGTTATACCTCCTCCCCCCACATTATAACAACACCACAAACATGATTTCAATAACACATTCTGGAACCAAAGAAGCCCTGATATTGACAGAGAACAATGTGGCCAAGGTAGAGCCTTCCTGGCTATCTTCAGGAAGGTTATTGTTGAAGTATTAGATAGGAAATGGAGTATATAAGAATTGTCAGACTTCAAAGAACAGCAAGACTTTTTGTAGTATGAACCAAAAACCATCACAGAATTAACCTCTATAGGGAATAATTTAGTTTTGAACAAACCTGGGTCATTTAATTTTTAGCATGCCCACAGTCTATAATTTACACATAGCAAACTCATTGGTGGAGTTCTGCCTGTTCCTTTGGTCTTAGTCTTTCATGAGAATTGGAAGCTGGATCTAGACGCTTGATCAGATTCAGAATTTATTTGAAAAGACTATTGGCAATATTTTGTTCTTTTACCTGGCAGTATGTAATGGCTGTGTTTTTGTGACAGTAAGAGTCACATGCTTAAATCTAGGTCCTTTACTTCATTGATGCATTGTTTTTGCTTTTAGCTTGAGTAATAATATAAGAAGATGGTTCTCCTCTTTTTCTATCATTCAGTTATTCTGCTGTTATTTACTGGTACAGTTGATATAGGAAAAGAGAGAAAAATCCTTGATTTCTTCCTTTTTATTTAGTAAGTTGTCTATATAGTGAATTTGTTTCCTATTATTTGAGAAGGTGCCTGGTTGCTTTTAATTTCTCTTAATATTGTTATAAATTTATGAGTCTAAATACATTTGATGAGTTTCAATTCATTGTGCTTATTAATATTCAAAACACTTCTTTTGGCCAAGGGAGTCACTTTACTTTGATTTCTAAATCCCTTTGTTATGACCATAGAATTTAATAAGTTTGATGACATCTTCAATTTTGCTTCTGTTTGCACACTAGAAATGTTCATTACTACTGAGTTGGTCATTAAAAACTTTAAGACTTTTTAAATTTTAAAACTCCAAAAATCGTGTTTTTAAATTTTTTTGTAAATAAATAGATTTGTGTAATGAGTAAGATTCACAAATCTAAATACCTTTACTTTTTCTGGAGTACTTGATTATACTCACTTGATTATTTTTGACATTAACTGGGGAAAAATGGACTGCATTACAATATGTCATTCTGTGCTTCATATTAAACAGAAAATTCTTATAATTTTTACTTATTCTCTCATAACTCAATGATATTTATGTATTTTATTTAATAAAAATAAAGTCCTTTTTTGAATGAATATGGGTTTTTTTGTTTAATAAATGTGTCATTTTCTTTTCTTTTTTTTTTTTTTTTAAGATTTTATTTACCTAACAGAGAGAAACACAGCCAGAGAGGGAACACAAGCAGGGGGAGCGAGAGAGGAAGAAGCAGGCCTCCCTGCGAGCAGAGAGCCCGATGTGGGACTCGATCCCGGGTGTCCGGGATCATGACAGGAGCCGAAGGCAGTTGCCTAACCAACTGAGCCACCCAGGCGTCCCTGAATATGGGTTTTAAAAGAAAATTTAATACCCATACTTTAATGCTGAGTCTGTTCTATGCCTTTAGAAAACATGCTTTTCCTATATACAAATGTAGTCCAAATTTATAATTTATTCAGATACTGTGGAAATGAGTAAATTATAGCATCTATTTTAATCAATGTGGTGCTTAAGTGTAGAATAACAGCCATGATATTCTTGTGATACACATAATTTGGTTAAAATAAAAAGTTTTCCATTTTTGCTAGAATTCAAATTAATGATATCAGCATAGCTGTGTCAAATTTACCTTTCAAACAGTTTAATCTCACAAATTATTTCATCAAAACTCAAAATCACTTGCATTAAGGAAGAGAAATGTGAATTTAGTCATGCTGTTGTTATAGGATACTTCACAAATATTGAAAGATCAAGAAGATTAACAGTCTCTGAATGGAGTTAAAAAATTTAAATCATTAAAAATCAAAGCAGGGCACCTGGGTGGCTCAGTGGCTTAAAGCCTCTGCCTTTGGCTCAGGTCATGATTTCAGGGTCCTGGGATCCAGGCCAGCATCGGGCTCTCTGCTCAGCAGGGAACCTGCTTCCTCCTCTCTCTCTGCCTGCCTCACTGCCTACTTGTGATCTCTGTCAAATAAATAAATAAGATCTTTAAAAAAAAATCAAAACAAAGTTTCACAGAAACACAATGACCTTAGAAAGGTCAGGAAAATTGTTATATATGAGTAAGAGTATAATCTTAAACATGCAAAAAAAAATGTTTGACAATTTGGTGAGAGTAGAAAATCAGAGGAGATATAGGTGGTTTAGAAAATTCCAGGTATGGATGAACTGCATGACTGCAAAGTTGTTGTCAGCTATCCACAACTTAAACATGGGAAGGAAAGGAAATGGGGATAGAACAGAAACCCTCACAGGAAGTAAGTGGAAACATTTATTTACAGCAAAATGCCAAAATGTAAACAAATGAAACAAACAAACAAAATATTGGTAGGGAATGAAGTAGTGTCTTTTAAAGAATCTAAATTGTGGGTATATAGATCATAAAATAAGAGAGTGAATAGAAAGGAAGACAAGGAAAATGGTCACAATTTGTAGCCAGCCCCATGATAGCTGTTCTAGCAAATATTGGAATGGTGATTGTTGGACAACAGGGGTGGTATAATTGACCACTTTGCTTTCCATTTCCTTTCCTTTTTTATTCCTTTTCTCATATCTATACATAAATACAGTCATGTTAAAAAATACTGATATGCAGTGACCCAACAATCTCCCTGTAAATACTGAAATTACTGTGATTTGTTTCCAAATAGATTGGCTAAAATTCCGTGGTAATTTATCAAATGGTTTTAAAAAAACTTGTGTAGTTTCAAGAAGTATCTGTTTTGCTTTGAGGGAGAAAAAAATTGTTTCATCCTATCTGTGATCAAATTGATTGTCAGCTTGGCAATGCAGTTGTTAGTTTATGAATAAATCCAAAAAACTATTGTATATTCAGTTAGCACAACTTCCTCTCTAGGAGAAAAGTCGGTAAGTGGAAGAGCAGGGACTTCTCTCCTATACAGGGGAAATTTTTAGGATGTACAGTTGTACTTTTCTTCCCCAAAGAAACCTGCCTTTTTAAACAAACAAAGTCTATAATGGTTTTATGGATCATATTATTATGAATTATTTTCTAATTGACATGACCGAAAGGTTTACCACATGTATTAAATAACTCAAATACCAAACCTATACATATTTTATTATTAAATAACTGTTAGCTCCATATCCTGAATTCTCATGCTCTTTATGATATGTTTTGATGAATAAATTTTTCTTATAAATTCTACCAAATAAGCAAAATCAGAAGATAAAAATTCTTAGAATATGCTTTTGATTCAGAGGAAACTAAATATAGGATTTAATGGTTTGTGTCAGGTGGTACATCTCAGAAAGAAGAGATAATACTAACAGCTAATCCATGTACTGGCTTTGATGCCAGTCATTCAATTTTATATTTTAAACAGCTTTATTGAGATATAATTCACAAATCCTAAAATTCACTTATTTGAGTCATTTAACACAATGGTTTTAGCTATTTGAAGATATATGCAAACACCATTGGGTCCATTTTAGAATATTTTTATTACCACATAAAGAGAACCCATACCTTTCGGCTATCATTCCTTTATCTGTCCATTCCCTGTCCTCCATCCTAAGGAACTATGCTATGTTTTTTTCCTCTATAGATTTGCCTATTCTGGATAATTCATGTAAATGAAATCATATGATATGCTGTTTTTCTGTGGCTAGTTTCTATCACTTATATAATATTTTCAAGATTCATCCATGTTGTAATATGTCTCAGTATTTCATTCTTTTTTATGGCTGAATACTATTATATTGTGTGTATATACCACTTCTATTTACTCATCCACTTATTGATGACCATTGGAATTGTTTCTTCCTTTTAGTTGTTAGGAATAATGCTGCTGTAACAATTCATGCGCACTTTTTTCGTGGATATGTTTTCATTTCCCTTGGGTATTGTGTTGGAAGGGAAACTGTCTCTTTGCCTAACTGCTTAACCCAGAGAAGTCAGTCTTCTCCTGCCCTTGGACAGGGACTTACACTCCTGGTTCCGAGGTCTTTCAACACAGATTGTAATTAACACTATTTGTTCTCCTTGTTCTCAGGCTTTTGGACTCAGACTGGACTTACACTACCAGCTTTCCTTGGTCTTCAGCTTATAAATGGTATATTGTGGTATTCTCAGCCTCCATAATCATATGAGCTAATCCTTAGATAGATGATCAATAGATCATAGATAAAAGATAGATGATAAATAGATGATAGAGATAGATGATAAGAGATAGATGATAGATGGATAGATAGATAGATAGATAGATAGATAGATAGATAGATAGATAGATAGGCAGATATAGATGATAGGTAGATAGATGATAGATGGATAGATGATAGATAGATAGATATAGATAGATAGATAGATAGATAGATAGATAGATAGATGATAGATAGATAGATGATACATAGATAGATGATAGATGATGATAGATAGATAGATAATAGATAGATAGATGATAGATAATAGATATATATAGATAGATTAGAATCTCATATTGGTTCTGTTTTTCTGAAAAATCTTCATAGATCCAGGCACTGAGGCTCCAGGATTTGGATATTAACCAACATACCAGGTGACCTCATGCTCAAAGTTTTGCAAAATTTTCCCTCTTCCATCTCTATATTGGAAGTGAGATATTGTAGCTTAACACAAAAGTTAAAGATTTTTGTAATCAGATACTCCAGGAAACAACTCCTAGATTTGTCCCTCCGTATTATGTGTAAGCAAGTAACTAACTACTATTTGTATAATTGCAAAATGGGGAAAATCATCATCTTTTAAAGATTCTATTGAGACACATACTTGTCTGTGATATATAATGTGGTAATTTGGTCCCAGGAATGCAATGTTTATGACATAGCTCCAAACTAAATACTAAATAAGCCCTCTTGACAAGATGTGTCAGATTTATGATTTAAAGATATAGTTGGCAGGAAGGATTTTATCATATATTGATACCCACAAGAGTACTTTATTCCAGGTATTCACTGGATTTCTGCTGCTTAAAATCTTTTAACACCACCTTCTCTCCATTTATATATTTTGAGGTCAATAGGTGTTGCCACTGATTTCAATAAATAATTTATAAATTATTGTACCAGTCATGTTTCAAACTGTGTGGTGGATAATGAAACTCCATTTTTAAATCTCAATTTTGTAATGTGGTACCTGCCCTTAGACAATAAGGTGGCAAATGAACGAAACCCTAGACAACATGAACTGATATACTTCTAAGAAAAGTTGTTCTGGTTCAGGGATTGGCACATATTTCACTCTATTATCTTTTTCTTTTCTACACTGGGCCCATTCACTATCTGGGATTCATTGTCTTATGAGTTAACAGGTACTGTGGCTGCATACATATTTTGAAGACCGTGATAAATATGAAAGAAAAGATAATGATCTCAGATTTATAAAAACGTGGCTTATCTTTGCATGTAAGCTTGTTCATGCACATATGATTTTTCTACCAACATATAGAGTGAAACTCTGGTGTTCTTTATTTTAAAATAATCTGTTGTCTACATTGTTAAATACTAATATCTATACACTTTCACAGCATTTGTCACTTATTATTAAGAGAGTTTTTTTTTCACTAGAGCTAAATTAAATTGAGGGGAAATGAAGCAAAACTGTTCTTTTGTGATTCAATTACATCAATTAATTTATGCAATGCATTGTGGCTAAGGAGGTAGGCATGTCGAGAAAAAATAAATTCAAATAGTATTTATTTCTACAATTATAATTTTTTTTCTCTAAACCTATAAGTTGATAGTGTATACTTGACATGTCTTAATGCAAAGACAAAATATCTCTATGTATTTGCTTTTTACATGTATGCATAAAGCTAAATTCAGTCCAGTGAATATTAAACTCTCTAGAGGATAAGATTGATACTAAATTGGAGATTGATAAGATGTTTTTAACTGTAGCCACTTAAAAAAATACGACTTCATTTTCCTGGTAAAAAGGGTCTAGTGTCTATAAGCATAGTCCTAGTTTTTCGCTGATTAGATTCACTGATTAAGTTTCTCTAACTGATTAGCTTTGCTGGGCTAAATGTAGGTCAAGCTTGCACTAGAAGAACTTGTAGCATTTAACTATTATTCTAATGCAATTAGTCTATAGGGCATTATTTTATGTTCCAGAGTATGAATAACTTGAAATTATCAGAAGTAGCTATGGTTACAAAATGGTGATCAATGCTAGATACTAAAATTCTCATAGCGACCTGATTCAAACAAACAAATTTCAATTTACAGAAGCTCCCAATGTCAGCATAGTTCAACAGGAATAATCTGTGGGTTTTGAAGAAGTATACTAAGGGGAGCTCCTCTCTACTTGCTAGATAGGATGCTACCCCATTCATGAATTATTCAATAAAGCTGATTAGATTCAAATTTTCTTGGTTGAATTTTGTTATTTAACAGATTTGGAAGCAGCAACAGGATCCGAAGCAAACATCAGCAGCATATGGGGGAGAAATGAGAAACGCAAGCCTGGTACCTGTGAGTCCTTTGAATGCACTTCCTTATTTTCAAGGGCTGTGGGTAAGCTCCTCTGGGTCTGAGCTCTGCTCTGTTTTGCCTTTGAGCTCTCAATCTAAATGATTTTCCTTTACAGGGTGGGTCAGCCTGGAACTGACAGAGGGTCTCTGGGATCATGCCACAATTACTCAGGTGGAAAACCTCAGTGAGGTTCCATGGGAATTGGTGGTGGTATGTATAAGGATTTGTTATGGCCAGGACACAGTACAGCTGATATATTAAGGTGAGTATCTTTCCTATTTGTGTAAATAAAGGCTATTGCTAGTGGGATCTCAAGGCTAAAAGCTGCAAAAATTAGTGGGCATAGGTTTAGCAATAAAAGACTGTTAGAGCATTTGCCACCTTAAGAAGATTCTTATGGTAAGGATAAGTTGGTTATGAAACAGATTAGATCAACACTAGGTCACCTACCAACCTCAAGAAAATTTCTGTGCAACAAAGAAACCTGGAAAACATAGAAAATCTCCAACCCAGCAACACATCCCTTTTAGGTATTAGTTGGGCTCTGAGAAACCTAAATTTTAGCTAATAAGATCCTTAAATTCTAGAGTCAACTCGGCTACCTTCCAGTACACCTGCTTATTTTATGTCTAATAACTACAGTCCTGGAAGTTGGCAGACGTCTAGCAAGATGAAAAATAATTATTAAAAATAACCGAGAATTATAGTGACCATTATGGGAAGTGTTCCAATTAGACAAGATGTTTATTTAAGAGGTACCCTTAAAAGTAAGAGTTCCCAAATTAAATAAACAGAATGGGATTCCTGTTTTAATTTGTCTGCAGAAGCTTCCAAAAGCCTTAAGATTCTAAAATAGTCTTGTTGAAAGATTCCTGGCAAAAGACTAAAAAAACTAAAAACACAAGAAGTACCTGAGGAAAGTAAAAGAAGTATGGTAAGTTTCAGGTTTATTTTTAGATTCATTTTCAGTTTTTTATTATTTGAAGCATTTTTCTCTAATATATGAGTGAATCATTCTTCCATATGTATTAAATTCTGGACTTGAAATATGTCTAGTAGAATATTGTTAGAATACTTCCTAGGGAGAGGGGCGCCTGGGTGGCTCAGTTGGTTGAGCGACTGCCTTTGGCTCAGGTCATGATCCCAGAGACCTGGGATCGTGAGCCCCACATCCGGCTCCCTGCTTGGCGGGAAGCCTGCTTCTCCCTCTCTCACTCCCCCTGCTTGTGTTCTCTCTCTGGCTGTGTTTCTCTCTGTCAAATAAATAAAATCTTAAAAAAAAAAAAAAGGTTAGAATACTTCCTAGGGAGAGATTTAGTATTACAACATTCACTGCAGTTAACTATTGACTTTTGGGGGGAGTATTCTTTTAGTACAAAACCATGAAAGAAAGTTGAATTATTATGGAGAGAAGAGAACTGAACTCTTTTTTATGATGGAGAAAGTTGAGAAAATTTTCCAAAGCATTGTTAGAATAATGCTTTTTCAGATTGTTTTTGAGTGCCTAATATGTGTCAGGTATTAACTAGAAACTAGAAAAGCCTGTAAGAAATTCTCAATTGTATTAGTCAAAAGGGAAATGCAAATTAGAAGCACAATAATAAGTCAATCAATACCTACAGAAATGGGAAAAACAAAAGAAAATGCTAGCAGCAACAGTAAGGGAAACAACTTCAATGTGACTAAATTTGCTAGGTTGTGGAACAACTGGAATTGTTATACATAGTTGGTGACAAAGCAAAACTGTACAGCCATCTTTGAAGACAGGCAGTTTCTTTCTTTTTTTTTTTTTGTTGAGTCAATAAGGATACTGTAGAATGTCAATATAAGAGAAAAAACTTACTAAATATACAAAATCATGAATTAAACACAAATGTTACCATGTAGACTTCAAAGTCTATATACAATATGACTCCGCTGATAGGACATTGTGGAGAACAAAAAACTATAGGACAAGAAACATCAGTGTTGCCAGAGGCTAGTAGTTGGGATGTTGACCACAACATGGCATGTGAAAAGTTTTGGAGTAATTGAACTGTTACATATTTTAATTGTGGTGGTGGCCAGACAAGTGTGAGTGCTTTGCAAAAATTGCAGAACTTTACACTAAAAATGGTAAATGTCATTGTATGTAAATTAATTTAATAAAAAGGATAAGATGTTGAAGGAAGAAAAGTCCAATAAACAGTCTAGTAAATAGATGTGTTATTTCCATGGTTGTTATACTTATAGACTTAAAGATTATATGGCATTCAAAAGAAATAGGTTAATCCCAACTATACAACACTCAGTTAAAGAAGTAAATCCCTAAAAATACATAAAGCATGGTAGCCATTTTATAAAATCAACTAAAACTGTGTGTGTTCTTGTGAGTGTGCATGAAGACAGTGGTCTACATAAGATCCAGGATTGTGGTTTCTTCTGGGTCGTTAAAGGGCAAGAGCATA
This sequence comes from Spilogale gracilis, assembly GCA_004023965.1. Classification (NCBI taxonomy): domain Eukaryota; kingdom Metazoa; phylum Chordata; class Mammalia; order Carnivora; family Mephitidae; genus Spilogale; species Spilogale gracilis. The sequence continues at coordinate 8,563 of PITA01013347.1, read as the reverse complement.
TGGGAGCTTCATTTTTAATTTGGTGTTTATGTGAGTATTTCCCTATGGTAAACTATAAATATGTTACTTACATTTATTCTGTGGATGAAATATTACATAATAAAAATTTTAATGATAAAATAGTAGCTTCTTATTGATAGCATGTATGTAGGTACTTTAAATATCTTTTATTATTTAATACTCAAGGACTGGAGTCAGAGAGAAGAGTTCCATTTAAAATTAGTCTTTGTCATGTTTTCCTGTGATGTTTCAAAAAATATTTAGTTGACTTCAATAAGCCAAATTTTTTTTTCAGTTAAATAACAGGTATTAACAAGTATTTAAACTTTTTAAGAAAAAAAAATAATGCTAGAATAGCTAAAGTCTCTAATTACTTGACAGATACAAATAATGCATTGTCTATAATGATCTTATTAAGAAGTCAAATTCTACTGTGGCAGAATGCCACGAACCACCTGCATGGTCAATTAGGTGATTTCCCTTTGCAAGGCATGGCACACCGACCCTCCCACAAAGTGTGAGGAGTTTCTGTGGGGCAATAGTTTCTCCACCCTGCTTGTTCGCTATTCTTTGTACAGAATGCTTGATATTTAAAAACCATGTCTGGTATATAGCAAAATGCTTTTGTTTCTACTTACCATCATTAAAAATATCTTAATCTTAAATACCTGCAGCTCTGTGGAGGAGATTGTCAAGGCTCTTAAATGGTTAAATAAAGGGCTTAATATAAGAAATAAAACTGTACTAACAAGGACATTGCCACGCACACAAAGGATCCATAAATAAAGAATTCTGCACCCATTCATGGAAAACAGACTTGAGCAAGTGCTTTTACCTTTGCAAAATCAGTTATCTTTCTCCTTGATGCCAGACAGACAAACTTTTGGTCATTGTATTAATAATGTAGCTAAAATTTTGTACACAACTCATCTAAGCCCTTCAATTGCCTTCTTGTTTGTAAGACCTGCTTAAAAAACACAATATCATTTGTCTACCCTTTATCGCCTAGGCACCAAATGTAAGAAACTGTAAAAAAACCTTCCTGAATAACATGTCCTTGGTTTGGTTTAAGGAGTTAACTCTGAAATGCAGATAGGTGCACCAGCAAAAACATGTTTCAATGAACAAAACACTGTATTTCTCTAACAAAGACACTGTGTAATCAAAAATCACTCTCTGTAAAAAGAAATTTCTTTCATGAGAATCTTTAACTTGTTGCCTATAAATAAAGACACTGAGAGCCAGCAAGGCGGAGATGCCTGGCAGGTGATCGGAAAAGAAACTTCCGAGCTCTCTCATTTCTTATCGCTGACACCGTCCCCACCTTCTGAAATCCTTGACTGTTGCTGGGGTTGGCTCCCAGCTGCAGAACAGTGAAGATAATGATAAAAAAGACCTTCATTATCTTTAAATTCATTTTCTGATTTTTCAATATTTTTCTCAGTTATCTTAATGTATTAAATTAAAAAATAATATTTAACAAATATTTGAGCTCATATTCTCATGAGATGTTTGCCAAGGATCAAATTCTTTGTCCACATTAAAAAGTGGAAATTACTTCAGGCATAAGATAGCTATGAATATGAAATAATTCCTAGGGAAATATGCACATATTACTTCCAATTACATTTTAAGATTACAAAATCATGAAAAAGGTTGCCTTTGGAGTTAGGTAGTTTTTCCTATCCCAATGTTTTATCTGGTCTAATTTATTTTTTGTTCTTCTGTGTGTCTTGTAAAACTTAGTCAAAATCATGATTCAATCAGGTAGAAGGAAACTAATGTCATGCTTATGGCAAGAACTGTAATTTTCTCAAAAACGAGAAAATAAATTGGATTATTAGCATCAGGGAAATGTATGACCATTCATTCCACTGTTGTTTTGTCTTCTGTTATTTGTGGAAAAATACTCTTAATGCAGATTGTTTATCTTGTTACCAAAATAATTAGTACACTTGAATACATATTTTTCTTTCATAAGAAGGGTAATTAAGCCAAAAAGAATGTAGATTATTTGCAAACAGACTTTTTTCCCTGTTTTTTTTGTTATTTTAATAATTAAACACTTGATATACAAATTAAACATTTTGAAATAGAAATACCTATTTCAAAGAGGTATTTTGAAGAGATTATAATTATTTTAACATGAAAAATTTTTGAATCCCAAAGAATTAGTTTTAATATCCAAAATGTTGTTTCATTTTTCAAAATTGCCCTTAAAAATTTTGAGTTACTTTATATGACTGTATTAATGGGGCACCTGGGTAGGTCAGTTTGTTAAGCATCTACCTTCAGCTCAGGTCATGATCCATATTTGAGCCCCACTCTTGCTCTCTGCTCAGTAGGGAGTCTGCTTCTCCCTATGCCCCTCACCATACTCTGGTGCTCTCTCTCACTTTTAAATAAATAAATAAAATCTTTAAAATATGATAATGATAATTTAGTTTAATAGTATATAAAATATGGTAATTTGCAGGCAATATGGTTTTATGTTTATAAGTATTTTAATGATGCTTAAGTGAAATGCAAAAATAAATGCATTATTTTTCAGAAATAAAATATTGCTTCAAATATTTTTATAAGCCAGATGAAAATTATTTTTGGGATTTACAGTGAAGCATCAGATAATTACCTCTATTCTCTGATGCAATGTTTACTACTTACATGCAATTATATTCTATTATTATAAGTGTTTCTCTCTCCTCCTCTCTCTCTTTTTTTTTTTTTTTTTTGGCCAATTTAATAGCCTCAGAATTCCATGACTTTTGAAGCTTAAAAAAGACAAATTGAGGTTTCCAAGTAGCGCAGTCTGTTGAGCCTCCCACTCTTGGTTTCCACCCAGTGGTGATCTCGGGGTTGTGGTATTGAGCCCAGTGTTGGGCTCTTCACTGGGTGTGGAGTCTGCTGGAGATCTCTCTCCTTTTGCCCCTTCAAATAAAATAAATTTAATCTTAAAAAAAAAAAGGCAAATCCAAACTCTTTGTTACCTTACTTTTGAGTATTATATCTGTACTTAAGAAAAAGAAACATTTTTATGATTCTCTTAGTTGACAACAGTGACATAACCAATTAACCTGGTGACTGAGGGTCATAAATGCTTTTCTGTTAATTATTGTAATTTTTGTAATTTCCACAAAAAATATTCAACAAAAAAACTGAGGTACTTATGACTAATTAAGAAGTAGATCTTTTTTTCCATATGTAGAAGGGAATGAATATAAGAAGGTCATATTTAGCATATTACCTGGACTTGAGGAAAATAAGGGCTTCTGCCATAATGTTAAAGAAGATCAAATTGAAACAAAAATCAATGTAATCATTTAAAGTGGGTTTGCTTTGCATGTGTATTTTCTACTATTAGCAAACTGGGACTTGAAACTCATAATTCATTTAAAGTATCTCTCACAACTATCCACAAACAAATCTGAAATACATATTTTGTAATTTTGCAGTTTGTCATAGATCCCAAGGTATCTAGTCAACTCAGATTTTTCAAGTCCTGTGGATAAAGAAGAATTTATAGTGTCAAGATTTCACAGGATGGGTTTGGATCAGAGTTACTCCAAAACAAAAAGACAACGTTGTCAGCAACCATTTGTTTAAGTTTGCCTCCAAATCCCATTTTCCCAAATAAACTTGGATGAGATCAGGAAGCTTGGTTTTCAGGAAGGTGAGGGTTATAGGAGGCAACATTGGAAGTTATTACAATTAAAGGACTTAAAAGAACATTGTAAAAATCCATAAATTCTGAGTATAGCGAGGTATAGGGAATGTCCAGGAAGAAAATATAATATTGTCAAATACTATGACTATTGGTCTCTACTTTAACTAATATGTGACTTTAAAATCATAATACCCTGTAAGATCAATTTGGCTTTAATATGCTTATCGGGATTGTAATAGAAGAAACTGTTTGAAAAAAATCCCCCACTTCTTCATGATGTTTTTTTCAAATGAACTAAGTAGTACCATATTTATAGCAAAGTTAATTTTCCAAAGGGGGAAAAAAGAATCTGCATATTAAATATAGAGAAAAATTTTATTACTGAGAATCTAGAATAGAAGTTAGGGATAGTTCTATTAAAAAAAACAAATCTGGGGTGCCTGGGTGGCTCAGTGGGTTAAAGCCTCTGCCTTCAGCTCAGGTCATGATCTAAGGATCTTGGGATCAAGGCCCACATCGGGCTCTCTGCTCAGCAGAGAGCCTGCTTCCTCCTCTCTCTCTGCCTGCCTCTTTGTCTACTTGTGACCTCTTTCTCTGTGAAATAAATAAATAATTAAAAAAAAATCTGGCTTACTTTTGTATCAAGGAGAAAACTTTCCTATACATTGCCAGATATATTTAGAAATGATTGCCCAAAAGACCATGAAATGCTAAAATAATGGCTATTATACCCATTTCCCTCAAGTCCATGGAAATAAATGTATACACTAGGAACACCAAAGTCTGTGGACCCAAGATGGAACCAATTATAGCATTTGGCTTCGAGCCCTAGGTTCATTTCAAATTTGTCACTGAAACAATATGCACTCTTAAATGGAACCATTTATCTTGACATTCAAAATAAAATTACAGCATGAAGATAAAGAAATCTCACTTTGATAAAGGAATTGCCACATGTTAGGCATTGTTCTAACCATTTTATATTATTACTTCATTTAAATATCTCAATGGGTTTAAAACTAAACTAAATTATTAAAACACCAAGAAAATAAAAAACTTGCCCAAGTGGTCATAGCCAACAAATGGCAATGCCGGGCTATGAACTCAGGCTGGTAACTTCCAGAAACTTGAGTTTTATTCAATGTACTACTTTGAATTTTATCAGAGGAAGTGATATTTCTGGAGTAAATTTTAGAGATTTCCTATCTTACAACACTGAAATTCAAGTAACCAGAGATGAATACAAGAGAACACTGTAACTTTTTATATTTTTTTAAAAGATTATTTATTTATTTATTTATTTGAACAGAGACAAACACAGTTTGAAAAGGAACACAAGCAGGGGGAGTGAGAGAGGGAGAAGTAGGCTTCCCACTGAGCAGGAAGCCCGATGCGGGGCTCAATCCTGGATCTCCAGGATCATGACCTGAGCCGAAGGCAGCTGCTTAACTAACTGAGCCACCCAGGTGCCCTACCATAAAATATTATAAAAAGGTCGGAGCGCCTGGGTGGCTCAGTGGTTAAGCAACTACCTTCGGCTCAGGTCATGATCCCAGAGTCCCAGGATAGAGCCCCACATTGGGCTCCCTGCTCAGTGGGAAGCCTGCTTCTCCCTCTCTCACTCCCCCTGCCTGTGTTCCCTCTCTGCTGTGTTTCTCTCTGTCAAATAAATAAATAAAATCTTAAAAAATAAAAATAAAAGATAAATTTAAAAAATATTTTATGGTAAAGTAAAATCACTCTGTGTTCTAGAACATGGGTTGTCATGCTTGTAGACAACGAGAAAAGCATCCAGGTTGAATCCACCTACAAACTATTTATTTTATAGCCTAACATACCAAGATGCCTTTATTCCCTTGCAAACAAAAATATTTATTAACTATATACATTAATTTACTATTGAAGAATAACAGTGATTGGTGAAAATAATGCCTCATGTATCCTGATTAGGATTTTCCTATAGAAGCCCAGGCTTCACTGAACTGAAGGAAAAAAAAATCTAGATTCATAATAATAGACCCTGGTATATAATAAGAGGTACCTACCTAGGGAGTTATACCAATTAGCACTTAGAATCTAGACCGATGAAATTCCAGCTGGTTGCAAACAACATCTCTAACTCTTCATTTTTTTTTTTTCCTCTGAAGACAAAGTGGTAGCAGTAAATTAAGGTAAAGGGCATAGTTATGATAATGTTATATTCTGTTCAAACTCATTTGGCCATTTAGGGGGAGTGCTTTTATTTAAATTCAGCTTTGAGCTTTTGACATTTCATTAGTTTTTCCTTTCAACACTCAACAATATACATATTCCAAAATGTAGCTGGGTAGACTTTTAGAGCTTTTTCTAGTCTAAATGTGCTGGGCACTCATGGTTCTTTTTTTGAGCTACACATATTAATATAATTTATTTGATTTTTCTAATTAATTAGCAGATTTCTGGTCTATTTTAGAACTTCCTTTCAATCATAATCAAAGGATTATTTTTTAACTAGGAGAAAAACTGCAAAATCAACTTCAATTTGGATTAAATTCAGTGAAAATTCAGTTTATGAATGTGACAAATTGATTTTATAGATGTATAATCATTATTAATCATCTTTCTATTTTTCATCATCATTGAGCAGCCAAATTAATAAAAATTTCAGAATATTTCTTCCAGCTAAGTGGAAATCACAACTTTTAGTAATGCAAAACTAAACAGGTAATTTGAAAATATATGTATAGTTTGAGACTATACAGAAGTTTTGTCTTAATTTGAGTGAAAAAAGGGTGGTAGAAGTAATATGATTGACAATGAGATAGTATTATGTAGTTCTGAGCAGCATATTTTTTAGGTATTTCTTTTATGTCTTAGGTAATTAAAATCCTTCATCAGTTCTCTTCCCCTTTATCACAGGCTCTTCTTATTTTACAGACCATTTTCTCAACTTCATGGTATTTTTGATCTAGTGGTTTATAACAAATTCCCAAAATAAATTTGGATCCATTGTAACATCCAATTTCTTGCCAGAGTGAGCCTGACCTATCCTATTATCACTTATTCTGCCCAGCTATGTTATTTGCAACCTTTCTATCTCTGGTGCCAACAATATATATAAGACAGAATGCCCCATAAATGGCATATTGAGAATAAAGTGATGAACAGAATGATATGAAAAATATCAAGTTCCAAATATCCAGCATAAATATTAATGAGTGAAACATGAGCTATAAACCCATAAAAATTTCACATCAATCCAACTGGTTCTCATACTTGCCTTCAAAGTTGGTTATTTACCAATACAGTGTGGCAGTCACTATTTTATAACTACTGAATGATCAATGTTATCACCAATCAATAAAAAAATTGCAGATTGAAAACAAATACCCCAAAATGAAAGTGCTCTGTGAGTGAGGAATAATGGCAGATTACGGCCTGAATCGGGGCTAGAAAGAAGCTAAACACAGCTAAGCCCAGGGCAAGGCAAGGAGACTTTTCAAAATCTTTTATTTTCTTTCTTTTCCCGCTGCCCGGACTCCCTCCCCCCCGCCGGCGCTGGCCCCGGCGCGTGCAGCCGCCCGGGCCTCCGACCCGGTGGACCCCGGCCCCCGGCCCCGGCCCCGGCGCGCATGCAGCCGCCCGGGCCTGCCTCCGCCTGAGCCGCCACAGCTGCCAAGAAAGCAGCGGGAGTGGATTCTATCCTGCCCTTCTCTCCCGTTTCTCTCCACACCGCGGGCCGCGTGTAGACCCCTCCCAGGGGAAGACGTTTTTTACAGACTTTCATGGGACTGGAGAGGACCCAGGTCCCTGGGGGCAGACAAAGTCGCGCGATCCAAAAGGAGTTGTGGCTTAGAGGTGCGGGAGTGAAATGACAAGCAGAGACGGGGGCAGAAATCAATAAAACATCTGCACCAGCCCGGCTGTGACAGACTGCCAACAGGGAGGCTGGAAAGAGCCCCTCCCTGTGTAGAGGCTCGCTCTGGGAGGGAGGTCTGGGCACAGACATCCTGCTCCGACTTGAATTCCTCAACTGCTGAAAAAAGACGCAAAAGAACAACGCTCCGCTACCAGAGAATTGCAGCCTGATAGTCTGGTTGCCATTGAGACAGGCCTCTAGCAGGGGGGTCGAGAGACACAGCCTAGGTAGAAGGACTGAAGGGGAACGACACGCCCCGCCCCCAGAAAGCACGCCAGAAGCTCAGGAGGACAACATTCCAATGCAAAACCCCAAATCGGGGGAAAGGGAATTTATTAAACTCCTGGCACTGACTACAAGTACCAAAAACTCTACAACTCATTGATAAAATTTTCCACCTTACTTACTTTTTTAAACTTTTTTCTAGTTTTACTTTTAAAGCTTACACTTTAAACTTAAAATTACACTCTCACGGTTTTTCTTCTTTCAATTTTTATCCCCCTTCTTATCACAACGGGATACCCAATACAACACCCCATAACATTTTTTACTTTTTATATATATATTTTCTTTATTCTTTTTAATTTTTTTTCTTTTTTCTATTTCTTTCTTTTTTTTCTTTCTCTTTTTACCCTGAAATTCAAACACACCCCTGTATTTTCTGCTTTTGTTGTTCCCTCTTGATTCCCTGTTGGCTCTCTCTGTTTCTCCCTTTCTTCTCTCCTCTTTCCTTTATTCTCTCTTTTACGTGTACATGTAGATACAAGCTCCAAGTCAATCCCACATCCCTATTCAATACTAACCCTATATACAACCAGTTCCAATCCCCCTATATCATTTGAAAGTGGGCTCCTCCAACAATAACAGCAAGATAAACTCTGCAGCATCTGAAATGCATTCCTTGCCCACAAGGAATGTCTGCGCTCACCTTCCCACTCTAGTTTGTCAGTGTGCCTGTGTAACTGTCTTTACTTCTATATTATATAAGTACTGGTCTTGGG
>PITA01013346.1:0-57907 GCA_004023965.1 Spilogale gracilis | reverse complement strand
TCCTGTCAGACCTACCTCCCCCCTCACAGGGAGAGTGGTTGCTGCTGGGGCCCTAGCTCTGTTGCTAAGGCTGGGCCACCACGCCCGGCCTCGCCTTCCTGCTTGCCACTCAAGTGCCACGTGCCTCAGTTTCCTCTTCACACTGCTGGGAAGCTGTGGCGAGGGCTGCCCCTGAGCTATGTAGGAGGAATGTCCAGGTCTTCTTAAGCCAGATATAGTCATGCACTCCAGAGGACCAGGGAGGCCTTCTGGGGTCCGACTCTGCCCTTTCACTCAGCATGTGGGGCCTTTCTGCGTTGGGGTGCCCTCAGGGGATCCACAGACAGTGGCTCTCTCTCCAAAGAGCAGAGACAAAGGGCCTGGGAGTCACCAGTGTGGGGAAACAAGTCCAGACCTAGGCAGTGAGGAGAAAGCTTGAGGGGGCCAGATGGTGGCGATGGTAGATGAGGCCTCGGTGATTTTGGAGGGAGGAGGGAAGGTTCATAAATTCTCAGCTCCCTGAAACTGGGGCTCAAGACTAGGGTCTGGGAGGTTTGGAGGTTGGGTCTGGGCTGAGCTGTGGGGCCTCTGGCTGTTGTCTAGGTTCAGTGTGGAAGGCAGACACCCAATGAGACCTGCCGAGGGAGCAGGCCAGTCAGCTCCTGGGGGAGAGTGGTCCCTGGGCATGTGGCTCCAGCACGGATGGGAAGGGTCTGCACTGGGTGTTATTCTTTGCAAAGCTGAGTGGATGGCACAGGGCCTGTCTCTGGCACACTCAGGTGACCCCCTGGATGGCCAGAAAGTCCTCCCTGATGTCTCACGTCATGAGAGAACCCTGGTAGCCTGACCTTGCTCCCTCTTTCCAGCCTCCCCTCCAGGGACCCTGGTCCCACAGCTCAGCCCAGACCCCACCTCCAAACCTCCCAGACCTTAGTCTTGAGCCCCAGTTTCAGGGAGCTGAGAATTTATGAACCTTCCCTCCTCCCTCCAAAATCCACAGGCAGGGCCAGAGCAGGTTAGGGTGGGGTTCGTCCCCTCTCTCTCAGATAGCTTGTGCTGTCCCTACTTCCCAAGGTCTCCTGAGAGGACCCCCACTTTCCAAGCAGGAAGTCCTTCTTGGGGTCTGGCCTCAGCATAGGCGCTCTTGCCCGCTCGGAAAACCTGACTCCCTCCCTGTCCCCGTGTGTGGGCTGAGAGCCTAGGCCACCCGCACGGAAGCCTGGTTCGCCCTCCCCTCCCTGTCCCCTCAGGCCCTGGCCACCCGTGGAAGCTCCCCATTCAGATGGGCCCGGTGCAGACGCCAGTGTCCTGGCAGCGCCTAAATCGTTAGCGCTGGGGAGATTAGGCTGTAATCTCTTGTTGGGCGTGGGCAGGTGCCAGCTGCCAGGCTGTGGGATGGCGCTGCTCCCTCACTGGGGCGGCCCTTCCCCGGGGCGCAGTGTGCTAGCTGATGCGCCCTGCTGCACAGGTCCTGCTTCGCCTCCTCCAGGGGGCCCCTCAAGAGTGGCTTTCCTTCTCTGCTTCATTCTGTCCCCTCTGGTCTCAGACCCCTAGCTTCCCTAATGCCCCCACTTCTCCAGATTCCCTCAAAGACCACAGGAGGCAGAATTACCCCCATTTTACAAACGGGGAAACTGAGGCTTGTGAATTGACTTCCTGTAAAGCTTGGATCCAGAGCTCCCTCAGGCCAACGGCCTAGTCTGCTCTCCTCAGATCCTGATCCCCCAGGCCAGGGGCTGTGCCCTCTCCCACAGATGTGGACTCGTCAGCTGGAGGTAGAGGCGGATTTCCTACCAACCCAGTCTGGGGGGCTTTCTCGAGGCCACGTTGTACCTGGGAGAGGGTGTCATCCCGATCTCCCCACCCTTTCCCCGGGACCCAGGAATGCTGGTTGGGGGGCCAGACCAGTCTCTGGGCTCCAGGCTTGTGGAGCCTTGTTCCAGGCCCCATCTGGCTCCCGGGGCTGGGTTATCCGGACTGCCCCCAAGAATGAGCTCAGCTGCCTAATTGTGGCTGAGGATGGAGGTCCACCCTACCCCAGGGCTGCGGCTTCAACACCACCTTTGTTTCTGAACAGACAATGCACAGCTAAGAGGCCACCTGCCCAGGCCGGGAACAGGCAGGAGAGGGGCCCCAGGGGGATGCACTCTGCGTGTCCGGCCGGAACCCCAAGGCCTTGGGCGGCAGGTACAGAAGCAAATTACTGGGTTTGGCTGGGTTTTGGCTCTGACTTCAAGGGCCAGAGGCCCAGCCCCCCTTTAGCCTGGCTATAAAGGGTTGTCTGGGGTCTTCGTCCAGACCAGACCTTGCTCCTGACCCGTGCACACGATGGCTGCCAGCACCACCAGCATCTGCCAGTTCTCTACCTCTGGCTCCGTCAAGGGCCTGTGTGTGCCCGGTGGGGGCTTCTCTCGGATGTCCTCTGTTCGTGTTGGGGGCGCCTGCCGGGCCCCCAGCCTCCTGGGAGGCGGCAGCTGTGGCAACATGTCTGTCACCTCGTCCCGCTTCTCGGCGGGCTTGGGGGGCGGCTACGGCGGGGGCTACACCTGCAACCTGGGTGCGGGCTTCGGTTCCAGTTTTGGCGCAGGCTTTGGCTCTGGCTTTGGTGCCTCAGACGCCCTGCTGGGGGGCAGCGAGAAGGAGACCATGCAAAACCTCAACGACCGCCTGGCCTCCTACCTGGAGAAGGTGCGTGCCCTGGAAGAGGCCAACGCTGACCTGGAGGTGAAGATCCATGACTGGTACAAGAAGCAGGGGCCCGCGCCCGCCCGCGACTACAGCCATTACTTCAAGACCATCGAGGAGCTGAGGAACAAGGTGTGTGGGCCAGGCAGTTCCCTGCCCCCTGCACTCTGACCTCAGGACCTGCCCTGGTCCTAACCTTTTAGAACATTTCTTCTCTGCCCTGGGTCTCCATCATTCATTTTTCATTCATTCACTCACTCTGTCTCACTTGCTGGGAACCCAGCCCTGTGCCAGTCGCAGGTCCCAGGCCTGGAGGGCATCCTATGCACGGAGACTGGGGTTCTTCTGTGTGTATGGGGGTATATTTGGGGTGAGTGATGGAGGAGTGGCGGGGAAGGCTTCAGAACCTTGAAGGCTGTAGAGGGCATTTCCGGTACAGAGAGCAGGGTCGGGGAGTTTGCTGGGGCTACTGGGAGATAAGGCTGGCTCTCTCCTTCTCACTATTTCATTCCCTCCTGGGTCTGGCTCTCTGCCTGTCTCACCTCTTCCAGGCAGCCCTCCTGAATGGGTGGCATTGCCTTTTATCCCCAGATCTTGGGGTCCCTTCAACCCTTTGTAGTTCACTCTCTGCCCTGTTCACTGTGCTGATTTCACGGAGTTTGGCATGTTCTCCCAGCTGGTTTCATTGTGGGTCTTTCTCACTCTCTCCATAATGGTCACTCTGGGGGTTCCTGAGGAAGGGAGCTATGCCTTCCCACTCAGACTGGAAGCTTCCAAGGGAAGGCATTTCTCTGTTAGTCTGAAGGAGAACACAACACACACACACATGCTCATGACCTCTAAGAACAGGGCCTTGGCATTCTGTGGCCATGGCATCTGGGTCTTCTGCACAAGCCTCCTCCTGGAGGGTCCTCTGGTGCAGCAGCCCCCAGAAGAGGTGAGAGTTCAAAGAAATGTGGAGATATTTGGGAGGCCAGGCTGGGGCCTGCACTTTCCTGGTGGAGAACCAGGCCTCGTGCTGCCCTGTGGGGGGCTTTGCCTGCTCCTGCCTGGGACCTCAGCCAGAAAGGGATTTCCTGCACTTCCCCCTTGGAAGCAGAGCTCCTGGGAGTGCCAGATCAGATACTGGGCTTGGTCTGAGCAGTGGGGAACCCGGGGGAGCCCCGGTGAGTCAGCATTCCAAGCTTTGGGGTCAGCCAGCTGCTCACCACCCCCCCAGTGCGTGGAGCATCAAACTTCCACCCCTCTGAGTCACTGCACCCCTCGGGGGTTTTCACAAGGGCCTCTCGCTTGGTCCCATCAGCCTCCTGGGTGGGGAGGCCGGTGGAAGATGGGTCTGTAGGTCACTGAGGCCAGGGATGGGTAACAGATAGGCCCTTGGCCTCGCTCTGGAAACAGGGCCTGACCCAAAGTCACTTCACAGGGCCCTCCAGGGGGCTCAGAGGCCCAGAAAGAGGCTTTTGGGGCTACTTTGGCCTGTTGGGGCTGCCTCCTGTTACTTCTTCTGCACATCAGCCTGCAGCCTTAAGCATGTCTGGATTCTTCCTGGCTCATGCGCTACCTCCTCCCCCTCCTTCTGGGGAGCATTTAGGGGCCTCCCTCACCTCCCCCCACATGGCTCTTAAGTAGAGCCTCTTGGCGTTTCTCACAAAAAACGATGGGAGCAGTAGTCATAATAACCCACCCTCTGCTCCCTCCAGAGCCCCTGCCCTGTTCTCGATTAAACCTCTCAGATGACCCCGTGGGAAAACAAAACTGTGCTCCAGGTTTCAGGTGGGGCTGGTCATAATCTTATTAATTAATTAATTTGTTGCTTAATTAAACTAATGCTTCCTGGGGGCTGACTGCAGGACCCAGGTACTTTGCCTAGGGCTAGGGATTCCAAAGAGAATGGTCACAAAGTGAGGCCTTGTCCTCCTGGAGTGCAGAGTCCATTGGAGGAAATAACCAAAGAAGTCATGGAAAAAATCATAGTTGGGAGAAGGGCTGAGAAAGAGGAGGGCAGGGAGGAAGTGTGACCAGAAGGAGGGACCCAGATGGGGAGTCGAGGAGGGTTTCCTGGAGGAGGTGGCAACTGAGTCTAGAGGTTAATTTAGTTGGAGGCACAGCTAGGGCAGGAGGGGGGTGAATATGTACGGGTCTCTCTCGTGGCCTCATAGCTACCTGTGCTCTCACTATTCTGGGAGGCCCCCCAGCAGGGTGCTCAGAGCGGGAGATTGTGGGGACCCTGGTCTGCTCTCTTTGGTTCACTCTCAAAGGGCTGCAAGGAGGGTGTTGCAGGGTGTCCTATGGTGCTTGCTCACCTAGCCCACTACGCCCCCCAGATCCTGGCAGCCACCATCGACAACGCCAGCTTGGTGCTGCAGATCGACAACGCCCGCTTGGCAGCCGATGACTTCCGCACCAAGTGAGTCTGGGCTTCCCGGGCTGCCCCCGGGGTCTGGGGGTGGGTCCGGCTTAGCACACCAGAGCTCTCTGTGTGTGCAAAGGGGTGTCCTGTGGCCCTCCTTGCCTCATGCCTCCGCCCTTTCCAGGTATGAGACGGAGCTGAACCTGCGCATGAGTGTGGAGGCCGACACCAACGGCCTGCGCCGGGTGCTGGACGAGCTGACCCTGGCCAGGGCTGACCTGGAGATGCAGATCGAGAGCCTCAAGGAGGAGCTGGCCTACCTGAAGAAGAACCACGAGGAGGTGCGCGGGCCCTGGGGAATGCAGGAGAAACTCCTACAAGGAGCAAGGCTGGGGCCCCCAAATCCTCCTGGGCCAGGGCCATGCCCTCAGTCCAGCTCCTATCTCTGGTGGGTTTCTGACCTTGACCCTGGGAGGCCCTCACAGGGCCTTGCATGAAGCCTGGAGGGTCCTCTCCCCACAAAGATCCGTCTCTTGTTCCTCAAGGCATTGTCTACTGAGCGGTGGCAGTTAACTATCTAATGAGCACATCAGCCCAAGAACATGCATGCTAATTACTCTAATTAATTGTAATAGTGATAGTCATAACAACAGCCGAAATCTGCTCAGCACTTTACAAGTGATTCATGGCAATTATCTCAGCTGGGACTGACAGTGGCGCTGGGGGCAGGGTGCTCTTTCCTTCCTTTACTGGTAAAGAAACAAGCTCAGAGAGGTTAAGGAATTTACCCCAAGCCGCACAGGTCTATCTAACCCATATCCAGACCCAGGTCTGATGTCACCTCTTGCCCCCTCTCCCACCTCCCTTTTTCAGAGAGTCTTGCGGTCTTGGGACCCTAAGGCTCAACCCAAGGATGGGGATCCTGGAGCCTGTGGGAGGACTGATGAACTGCAACTTTCTTCTCGGCTGACCTCTGGGTTGGCCTGCACTAGGGGAGCCGAATCTTAGAGCAGCAGGAGCCCAGAAAGTGTTTCCACTTGGCCTTGAGGCTGGTCATAGGGATTGCATCCTCACAGCAGATTAACATTTCCTAATGAGGTCTGGCTCTGCGCTGATGTGTGGTTGGTGGTGGGGGAGGCAGTCAGGGCTCTGAGGCTGTCCTGGCTTATCTCCTGACATGTGGAGGAGTTAGCGTCTCTCCTTGCCCAGCACACATCAGAACTGGGCAAAGTCTATCCCCAAGTGCGCGCTGTGGGAGATGGTTCATATCCGCAGCCCTGCATGTCTGAGCCCAGATCACATCTGCCTCCATCTTCAAGGGGAGGAACCATTAGGCTGTCTGTCATCCATACCTGTCTCCCCGAGGCAGAGAAGGCAGGCCCCGGGGTCTCTCCCTGGGATGGCCCTGGTGAGCTCCTGCTCTCCTCTTGCCCAGGAAATGAATGCCCTGCGAGGCCAGGTGGGCGGGGACGTCAGCGTGGAGATGGACGCCGCTCCCGGCGTGGACCTGAGCCGCATCCTGAACGAGATGCGTGACCAGTACGAGAAGATGGCGGAGAAGAACCGCAAGGACGCCGAGGACTGGTTCTTCAGCAAGGTGGGTGGCCGTGCGTGAGCAAGTGTGCACATGTGTGCATATGTGTGCTGGGTGTCAGGTACGGGCTGGAAAACTTGTAGATGCACAGGCTGTCCCAGTTGGAAGGATCTCTGGAAAACAGTTGGATGCACTGCTCATGTCTAGATGCGGATGGGAGGCTCAGAGAGGCCTCAAGCTCACACAAGCCACACGGTGGCTCAGGGAACAGATCCAGATCTCGTCATCTCTGTCTAGGACTTCTCCCAGCACATGTGTAGGTGTGTGTGCATTTGGATGAATAACTCATGCCCATAGTAGACACCTGCTGAGCAGCTACACGGCCCAGGACAGTGACAGGCACAAGAGTAAAACCTAGCTCCTGTCTTTGAGCAGTGCTCAGTAGGGGCACCAAATGCAAAGCAAGTTGCACTGGCTAACGGCTGGGTGGGTACAGAGGGTGTCTGGGGACAGGTGTGTCATCTGGAGAGACGGGAGGGGGACGTGGTCTGGGAGGTCAGGGCTCAGGGCCAGACCCTGTCCTCTGCCCCACCTCTGCAAGTCTTCTCCAGCCCTTGTCACCCACCCTGCCTTTCAGACGGAGGAGCTGAACCGGGAGGTGGCCACCAACACCGAGGCTCTGCAGAGCAGTAGGACGGAGATCACGGAGCTCCGCCGCTCTGTGCAGAACCTGGAGATTGAGCTGCAGTCACAGCTCAGCATGGTAGGGCGCCCGACCCCCTCCCTGGCCGGAACCCGTCACCCCAGGGTGGGCCCAGCCTCACAGACTTCCACTCAGAGAAACCCAAATTCCCCACCCTGACTGTCACTTCACACTCAGTGATGTGGGTCCCTCTGTGTCCCTGTTACTGCCCCACGGCGCTGGCAGCACCCACAATGTCACACAGGGGGGTCCCCCTTCTGGGTCCTCGCCCTGGAAGAGAGTCCCAGCTTGGTCTCACCCGGCCACTTCTACGCCGGCCCACAGAAAGCCTCGCTGGAGGGCAGCCTGGCGGAGACCGAGGCCCGCTACGGGGCCCAGCTGGTCCAGCTGCAAGGGCTCATCAGCAGCATCGAGCAGCAGCTGTGTGAGCTGCGCTGTGACATGGAACGCCAGAACCAGGAGTACCAGGTCCTGCTGGACGTGAAGACGCGGCTGGAGCAGGAGATCGCCACCTACCGCCGCCTGCTGGAGGGCGAGGATGCCCAGTGAGCGGGGGCACTGGGGCACATGCTTGGCTTGGCTGGGGACGCTTCATCCAGGCAGGGACGTTTGTGCTGAGGGGACAGCACGGGCAAAGGCCAGGAGATGCAGAGATTTGGGGGGGGGACACTGAGAGCACTAGCTGGGGCCCCACGGTTAAGGAGTGTTGAAGACCAAATGAAAGCATCTACACTAGATCATGTGGGAAGTGAGGAGCCATGGAGAGATTTTGCACAGAGGAGTGGTACTGTCCTCAAGATGTCTTACAATATTCACTCTGGCTGCATAGGGAGAACTGCATCCGTGGGGCCCCTGTGGGGTCAAGGAGACCTGTCGGGAGGCTGGAGCGGGGGTCGGGCCAGAGCAGCCCTACTGTAAGGTAGGGGTGGATGGCAGGCAAAGAAAGGTGGTGTGCGAAGAGGAGGTGCTGTAGGTAAAAACAGCAGGGCTAGTAGCCTGAACATGGGGGCGAGCGTGGCTTGCTGGCGGGATGCAACGCTCGGTGAGTGGGTGAGTGAGCCCATGAAGGAGTGGAGAAGGATGACCCTGGGTTTCTGGTTCTGATGACTGTGTGGTTGGTGGCGCCATTACGTGGGATAGGAGGAAGAGCAGGGCGGGCGGGGTCTGGTCTGGGCCGTGCTGTACAGGTGCTGAGAGCGTCCTGGCGTCTCCATGCTAAGTCTCTTGATGCTGGTGAGGTCCGCCTCGAATCTAACCATAGTCTCTCTATTTGTTGGGCCCTTTGGGATATGGAAAAACATCTTGCTCAGCTTCTCCTTGTAAAACCCTGGTTAGCCACAAAGCGCCTCTGGGTCCTCTTTTGGGGTGTCCCCTTTCTTTTGTACTGCCTTGTGGGCCTATGCCCTTTGATCCTTGTGGTTGCTAATCTTTCCCATGTATTCTCAGCTGTGATTTCTCTCTGGTTTGCTGAGACCTCTCTCCCCTCGCCCCAGGCCTCCCCAGCTGCTCCTCCCCTAGGGGGCCTGGCTCTGTGCTGGCATCCCTGTACTGACAGGCCTCCTCTCCCTCTCTGCAGCCTGGCCACCCAGTACTCCTCTTCCCTGATCTCACAGCCCACCCGGGAAGGTAAGAGCCTGCCCCGTCTGGCCTGGAGGGAGTGGGGAGTCGCCACGGACCCTTCTGTGCGGGAGACTAGGGGAGGGGGCTCCTGCCTGACGTACCCTGCGTCCTGTCTTTCATGGCCCGCAGCCACAGTGACCACCCGCCAGGTGCGCACCATCATGGAAGAAGTCCAGGATGGCAAGGTGGTCTCCTCCCGAGAGCAGGTCCACCGCTCCACCCACTGAGGCCTCTTTCTACCTGTGACAGCCCAGCCTTGAGGGTCATGGGGGAGCCATCTCCTTGGGCTCCCAGCATGCTACTGCCGCACCCTGAGTGCTCATCTGGACCACCACCCAAATGCTGTTGCCTTTCTGTGTGCATCTCCTGCAGCCCCTCCTTGAGGGGGCCCCCTGGAATTGCCCCAGTGACTGCTAGTAAAGCTTTGCCTGAAATTCAATGCCTCATGTAATCTGGTCTGGTTATTGGTGTAAGGCAGTGGGTGCTGAGGGACTCGGGGAGGAGGATGGTTTGCAGAGTGTTTGGATGTCACTTGTCACCTGCCAATGTGTTCTGACCACCAGGGCTGGGCTCTCAGGAGGGCCAGAGAGAAGAAAGCAGCAGATTGAGGGCGGAGGGCTGGGACAGCCCATCAAGCTGGGGAAGTTTCTAAGAATCAGTCCGTGGGTCGCAGTGGGTCCCCATGGGCTGGTCCCTAGGAGGGCCCCATAGACTTTCTGGGGAGCCACACCTGTTATAGGGAACTCCCTGCCTCAGCCTGGGGCAGGTCTGGGTTCAAGAACAGAGGGAAGGGGCCTGGGCAGGGGTTTTTCCAAAGGTGTGGTCCAATGTGTTGATGAATGAGAGGGGGTGGCAGTGGCAGAGCCAGCCCCGGAAACCAGCTCGGCCCCGCTCAGGGGTATGTGGGGCGGGGTGGCCGCTCTGTGTGTGAGCGTGGGGGGCACCCTGTCTGCTTTGGTGGCTTGGCAGCTCCTGGGCTGTTGGGGAGTCTCTCTCAGCTGCTGGCAGGGGCTGTCTGGGCCTGTCTGGGAAGTGGAAGCCATCAGCAGTCTGAAACATGACTACATTCCATCCGGCAGAGGACTGTGGGGACCTGGGGCCCAGGGCCAGGTTGGGAGTGGTGGGCAAGGTGGGGCCAGGCTGTGGTGGCACAGGGCCTGTCTGTGGGTCCCCATCAGGGTCCTGGGTGGGCCTCTGGGGGAGGCTTTGGGGAAGGAGCCTGGCTGGGGTTCTCAGGAAGACCTTTAAACCATGTCCTTTACATTTCCAGTTGGCTGGGACTTGAGGTCTATGCCCCTCACTTCACCCTGGGTACAGGAAGGATAAGGAGGGTGGGAGGTGATGTGGCCATGACCGTTTTTCTAGTCCCCTTCTACCAGGATGGTCTCCTCCCAGAGTGCCGGGTCCCCATCTACAGCCATGCTCTTCTTTGCCCACCCTGGCTCAGGACACGCCCCTAGAGCAGGCTGGTGGGGAAAGGTTAGAGGAGCAGGCTGGGTCACCAGGCTTTCCAGGGAGAGGGGCAGTGTCAGAAAACTGGGTGGGTGGGCTCCTAGCTCCTGGGGTGTTTCGCTGGTGTCAGGGCTCTGCAGAGGGCAGGGGCAGAGTGCCGGGCCCGGGGGGAGTGTCCGGTGCTGTGGCATAGCGGGGGATGAAGGTGCAGCAGCCCCGCCAGCCCGGTTCTGTGGTTAGGTGGGGGCAGGGGGGCCCTATCCCTCTCCAAGCCGCAGTTTCCTTATCTGCAAAATGGGGCGGTAACCTGAGAGACACTGTATTGCGCGGTGAGCCCAGTGGGCTTCGGTCCAGTTCCCAAGGCGGGACAGGGTCTCGGTCCTCGCTCTGTCCCCCCGCTGCCGGCCCAGGGCCAGGACTGCGTGTGGTGTGCCGTGTGATGGAGGAGAGCGGCCTCAGAGCTGGGGGCTGCCTGGTTCCCCAACCGGTTTCCCCACCAGACACAGGGGCCAGGTGGGCCGGCCTGCGGTGGCAGCTCCCTGGGAGGGCCTGGTGACGGTGACGTCCTGCCGCTCCTCTTCTCCGTATTAGGTCATGGGAAAGCATAGCTGGAGGGCCCGCCTGAATCACAGGTGACAGGCCCAAGACCAGAGACACGCATACGCACATGCAGACACCCAGCACCAGGGTTCGGAGAAGTGAGGCAAAGGCCCAGTGGTGGGAGGGGAGGGGGGCCCGCAGCCACCTGGGAGCTGGCGGGAGGCCAGTGGTGATGAAAGCTCAGGGGAATGGAAACGGAGGAGCGAGCCTGTTGTAATCGCTACGCCCACCTGGCGGCCTATAAAGGAGGCAGGCAAGCGCCCACAGCAACAGCACCTTGGGCCTCGCTCCCGTCTAGCCCTCCTGCTCCGTGCCTGCCTGCCGCCACCATGACCACCACTATCCGCCAGTTCACCTCCTCCAGCTCCATCAAGGGCTCCTCCGGCCTGGGGGGCGGCGCGTCCCGCGCCTCCTGCCGGCTGTCCGGCGGCCTGGGGGCCGGCTCCTGCAGGCTAGGGTCTGCGGGGGGCCTGGGCGGCGCCCTCGGGGGCAGCAGCTATTCCAGCTGCTATAGCTTCGGCTCTGGCAGCAGTTACGGTGGCGGCTTCGGGGCCGTCGACGGGCTGCTGGCGGGCGGGGAGAAGGCCACCATGCAGAACCTCAACGACCGCCTGGCCTCCTACCTGGACAAGGTGCGCGCCCTGGAGGAGGCCAACACTGAGCTGGAGGTGAAGATCCGGGACTGGTACCAGAAGCAGGCCCCGGGGCCCGCCCGTGACTACAGCCACTACTACCATACTATCGAGGACCTGAAGAACAAGGTAGGGCCTGCTGGGGGGATGGGACCTGTGGGAGGGGCATGACTCCTCCTTTCCCACCTCCTCCCCTTGACCACGGCCTGGAGTCAGTCCGGCGGGCAGCCATAGGGTCCCAGGGAGCCGAGGACTGTGTGGCTCTGGTTGGCTTGGGCTCTGGGAGCCCACCTTGGAGCCACTGTGTGGCCCACATTCCCCTCTTTGGGGTGGGCAGCAGCTGGGCCAGGGACAAGCAGGACCCATGAAGCTCCTTTGAGTCTCAATTTGCTCATCTGGGGCTGTTGCCACCACCTCATGTAATTGTAGGATAAGGTGAGTGGGGGTAGGTAGAGGCTGGGCCCTGGGGCCCAGATATGTGGGTACCTCTCCTCTTGAAGCAAGAAAGCAAGAGGGGGATTTTGGGTGATGGTGGGCTGAGGAATCTTGTGAGTTCCTGATGGTACCTGTTGGGAGGAGGAGGTGGAGAGAGGGGGCGGGACCTCAGGAAGGTGGCTGTGTGCCTTATTTGGGGATTTCTGTGGCTTCCCCATCCCTCCCACTGCCCCCTCAAGAACGGGGCTCAGCAAACCTCCAAGGGCAGAGCTGCCTGCTGGAGTCTGGGGTTAGGGCCTAGCAGGGGTCATGACTTCTGATTTGGAACTATTATTTGGTGAGGGAAGCTGTAGGATGCTTTCTGGGGGAGCCTCTCAGGCACCATCTCCCCAACTGTAAAATGAGGGGGTTGTTCACCTCCCCTTCTCTATCTGGGATTCTGGGACAACTTCTGCCCCCGGGGGCCTTTCTTCCTTTCCTCGCTGGGCACTCCCAGTCGGCTGTCTGCTCCAGTTGAGGGGTCTGCTGGAGTGAGGGGCAGGTCCCAGGGGGGAGAAGAAGCAAGTTTCAGCCCATCAGACTCCTGCTGGCCCTGCCTCTGCCAACAATTCCTGCCGGTGAAGGTGAGAGGCTGGGCAGGAAAAGAGCCTTCCTGGAGAAGGCGGCCACATCCTGGCCTCCAGGCAGGAAGATCCATCTCATAACTGTGGTCTGGGCTGAGCTGCTCCCTACAAATGACCTTACTACTTTCCTGCCTCCCCAGATCCTCACGGCCTCTGTGGACAACGCCAACATCCTGCTGCAGATTGACAATGCCCGCCTGGCCGCTGATGACTTCCGGACCAAGTGAGCCCTGGCCAGTGGGCTGGGAGGCACTGGGGCCCTGCTCCCATCCCAGGACCATAGTTGCTGTGGCAAGGGCTAGGAGCTGGGGCAGGTGGGAAGTCCAGCTCTTAGTCCTGGATGTGGCAAATGTAGCAGATTCTGAAGGTCACTGGGCTTAGGCAGGGAGGGGGAGGGGAGGTAGGAGGCAGAGGAGAGGGACCCAGGAAGCTGGGTGGGGGTGGGGCTTTGCCCTGCTGTATCGCAGGGCCCAGGGGCTGCAATACGCTTCCACTCCACAGCCCCTTCCCCACCCCCATCAACCCTCCCAAGCTCTTAGAGTCCTGGCAGAGGTCGGGTGCTGGCCAGAACCTGGGCCTGCAGGTCCAAGCATCAAGACAAAGCCTCTGGTTCCTTCGGCAGGTTTGAGACGGAGCAGGCCCTGCGTGTGAGCGTGGAGGCTGACACCAACGGCCTGCGCCGCGTGCTGGATGAGCTGACCCTGGCCAGAGCCGACCTGGAGATGCAGATCGAGAACCTCAAGGAGGAGCTGGCCTACCTGAAGAAGAACCATGAGGAGGTGAGGCCGTGCGGCAGCAGGTCAACGAGGCTGTGGAGGGGACGGCAGGGCTGTGGGGCTGCGCCAAGGCTGAGACCTTGGGAAGAGCTCAGAGAAGGTGCTCCGGGGTTGGTCGCCTTACAGGACTGCCCTGTCTGTGGAGGCCTGGTCCCCATGCAGGGCAGTCTCCTCCATGTACCACCCCACTGCCCTCCATCTGGGGCCCCTCCCAGGCTCTGCAGAGGTCTCTTCTGCCCGTCCTGGCCTCCCTCATGAGGACAATGTGTAAGTGAGGAGATCTCTTTGTTCAAGCTCAAACCTTTGAACCTGGACCCTATGTGGAAGTTTGGGAATTAGAGGGGATATTTTAGGGGTACAGACCTAAGAATTAAATTTTTTCTTTGGAGAGCTCTCAGTCTAATGGGGGGGGGGACACAGAACCTGTCTGCAGGAACCCCCGGTCTGATGGTAGAGGCAGAGCACATATAGAGCAGATGAATAAGAGTCAACAAGAGGGACAGATGGTAGAGGATAGGCAGATTGAAGGAGGGATCCTTGGGGTGGGGTCTGGAGAGTTTGCCTGGAAAGGGTTGGAAGTAAGAGATCAGGACAGGCCTGAATGCCCACGCCCACAACTTCCTCCCCTGCAGGAGATGAATGCCCTCCGAGGCCAGGTGGGTGGTGAGATCAACGTGGAGATGGACGCCGCCCCCGGTGTGGACCTGAGCCGTATCCTGTCTGAGATGCGAGACCAGTATGAGAAGATGGCAGAGAAGAACCGCAAAGATGCTGAGGACTGGTTCTTCAGCAAGGTGGGGGCTACTGCAGGCCAGAGGTCTCTCACAGGGAATGGGGGGCAAGGGCTGAGTTCTAGCTGATGCCTACCACCTGGCATCTTGGAGTGTCCTATGCTCAGTGAGCTACATGCACCTCACAGGGTCACCCATTGCATCAATAGGCCAGGAACTTGGCCAAAGCTGGGATCTGGGGGTGGGTGGAGAGTGCCCCAGGAATAAAGCCAGAGGATAAAAACCCCAAGAGCTTCCACCTGTCTAAGAGGTCAGGAACTGGCACTAAGGGACTGGTTGATATCCTGACTGGTCCTCAAGTTGCCCATTCTAGTGCCTTCTACTTGGAGGGACTAAAGATAAAGCTTTACATCATTTCAGAGTTTTCTGGGCTTTGGGAAGTGGCATGCTGGTGAGAAGTCAGGTTTTGGGGAGGTTAGGAAGGTGACCATGTCCGGGGGGTCATGGGGAGTGAGGAGAGCCCCAGGTGCCTGTGTGGGCACGGAATGGGTACTGGGCTGAGCGTATGGGCGCATGGAGGCCATGGGGGGTCGTCTACCTTGGAGGAGGGATCCCAAGCTAACGCCGAACCGTCCTATGTCCTGTCTGCAGACAGAGGAGCTGAACCGTGAGGTGGCCACCAACAGTGAGCTGGTGCAGAGCGGCAAGAGCGAGATCTCCGAGCTCCGGCGCACCGTCCAGGCCTTGGAGATCGAGCTGCAGTCTCAGCTCAGCATGGTAGGGGGGCTGCCAGGCCTGGAGTACACCTGGGACCCTGGAAGGGGCACTGACCACTCTTGCTGAACCCTGATCCTTCTTGCAGAAAGCATCCCTGGAGGGCAGCCTGGCCGAGACAGAGAACCGCTACTGCGTGCAGCTGTCCCAGATCCAGGGGCTGATCGGCAGCGTGGAGGAGCAGCTGGCCCAGCTGCGCTGTGAAATGGAGCAGCAGAACCAGGAATACAAGATCCTGCTGGACGTGAAGACGCGGCTGGAGCAGGAGATCGCCACCTACCGCCGCCTGCTGGAGGGCGAGGACGCCCAGTGAGTTGGGGGCTGGGGGCCAGGACTAGGGGCTTGGGGTGGGAGCGGAGCTCTCAGACCCAAATCTTATCTCCTCTCTGTCTTTTTTTTTTTTCCAGCTTGACTCAGTACAAGCCCAGAGAACGTAAGGATCTCGGTAGCTGAGTATGGGGGTGCACAGGGCAACTCATCTGCATGCTGCTGGGGATGGTCCCCAGGAGCTCTGGGAAATGATGGCTGATCCTCAGCAGGAATGGGGGAAAGGACCTGTGAGAGCTCAGGGTTGATGCTCATGGGGATCAGATGAGGGGGCAGGGCAGAGAGATGGTCCTTACCCTAGAGATCCTAATCTGGTGGGCAGACATAGCCCTAGTTCTGGAGACTCTCTTCTGATGGGGACATTAGGGACATGGTCTCATGGTCTTTGTTCCTGAGACCTTACAGATGATGGGAGAAAGAGACATGGTCCCTGTCCTCTAGATCTTGGTCTGATGGGGAAGATAAGATCCTGGCCCTGGGCATCTAGTCTAATGGGAGTGATGTGGACCTGGTTCTTGTCTTGGAGATCCCAGTCTGGGATGGGGGAGATAGGAGACAAGAGACAGATTCTTGCTGTGCCAAGTCTTGCAGAAGGACCCAGGGGTCAGGATCAAACCAGCCATCTGGGTGGCCGGACTCATACAGGGACACAGGCTTGGGTTGGAAGAGGGAGCAGCAGAAGCAGCAGGGACACGTGTCTGGATGTGATACTGAGAGGCGAGCAAGCAGCTGTGACAAGAGAACTGACTCCACTCAGGGGGCTGGGGGCTGAGCCAGGGTCTCTGGGCCCCTGGTCACCTCTGATGATCTGTCTTCTGCAGCCGTGACCACCCGCCAGGTACGCACCATTGTGGAAGAGGTCCAGGATGGCAAGGTCATCTCCTCCCGCGAGCAGGTCCACCAGACCACCCGCTGAGAGCTCTGCTCCCACTGGCCAGCCCCCCAGAGTTCTCCAGTGACCCTGCAGCCTTAGTTCCTGGCTTCAGTCCCTTTCCCACACCCCTCTGCCTGACCAATAAAGCTTGTTAATTCAGATACGGAGTGTGTTCTGATTGTGGCCACTGATGAGGACCCTGGGTGGACAATGGGTGAACTGGGGGAAATGAGGGTGAGGGAAGAGCCTGTGGACACCAGCTGTTGTTGACTTGGAGCTCAACGGTCACCTAGGATCATAATAAAGAGTAGGTCTGGGCGGAGCTTGGGAACCGATTTGTATCTCCAAAGGGTCAGTGACCCTGAGAGGGTGGTCCAGGCAGTGCCAGACCCAGGGTGAGGCCAGGGAACTTGAGAAGGTCTCAGGTGACCTTTTCTTGCCCTATAAATAGGCCCATGACCTTGGGCAGTGGCTTTGCCTCATTGAGCTTCATTTTCTCATCCATAAATGACCAAAGAGATGTCGTGGGACCCACAGTCCTAAAGGATGACACATCCAGTCAATTGCTCCAGAGGTCCTGTGGGACATGCCCTTCTCCAAGAGGGGGCAGGGGGTCGGCAAGGGTGGGAATCAGGGTCCTTCTGGAAGAGATGTGAGCATAGGGAAGGTGGGGAAGCAGACTGGGTGATTAGGGCCCACGTTCCTTTGTGAGTCTCAGGAAATCCCTCCAAAGGAGTTTATGGGCCCCTAGGGGTACTCCCATTGCCTCATTCTGGGAATATGAATTGTAGACCTTGCTTCTAGAGAAGGTCATGGGCCTGGGCTGGTGTGGGAGAAACATCCTCTCTCAAATGGTCAGCCGAAGCTCAGGATAGGGGCAAGGGGAGTGTGCCAGAGTGGGGAGTAGCCCCACCCTCCCTGGTAGCCTGGAGGTGGGGGAGGTTGGGAAGCTGTCTTTAGTCATCCTAGCCCCTCCCAGGACCCTCTGGACCCAGCCCCTTTCACCCAGCCCCTTTCACTCTGGAGGCTGGCCATGAGCCAGTAGGGGAGGAGTCCCAGTACCTGGAAGTCTTCCTTTGAGTAAATCTGGAAAGCCCTGGGCAGGGCCAGCATTCCTGGTTTTCTTTGGGAAAGAAAGTGGTAGTGGGTGGAAGGGGTTAATGAGAGGAAGGACACCCCCACCCAATTCACTGACAGGTGGGGTGGGGGGGCTGTCTTCTGTTGTGGAATCAGACCAGGGCCCTCCTTAGTGCCTGGAGACTGAAGGTGGGGTCTGGGCAGGATCAGCTAGAGCCCCTGAAGCCTGGGAGGGGGTGCCGTGCAGGGCTTGGACGAGTGGTGGTAAGAGCAGGGTCTAAGAGGTGAGCAGGTGGGTGTGGGACTTCCTACAGGTCCCGGCCTGCTCCAGACCTCAGAGGCTACAGTAACTGAGGAGAGAGATGAGGCCCAGCTGCTGGTCCTTCCAGCCCTGATCCAGGGACGATGAGGACAGTGAGTTCCTCGCCATGGCAGGGACGACTGGCCAGAGTCTAGGGCCGTGTCTGCAGAGGCATCCGCGGGACTCAGAGCAGGCAGGGCGTGTGGACTCTGCTCCATCAGAGGCCAGGGTCTCCCAGCTGCGTGTGCGGCCTTGAAGGATGGAGGGCAGGGGGAAGCGTGGTTCCCACCAGGCCCCACTGCACTTCCAGCCACAACCAGAAGAACCAGCCCTGGGTTGAGGATGGCTCATCTGAAGGGTGATCTCATTTATCTGAACAACAGTGCCAGGAAGCGGGGAGGGTCTGGGAAGAGGCGCCCATTGTGTGGATAGAGACACTGAGGCTCTAAGGAGCTGTGACTCAGCCCTTGTCCAGGTTGTGCTGGGAAGAGGAGAGCCCGCCCCCCGCCACCCCCCCAGGCTCTTAGGCAGGGGCCTTCTTTCCCTGCAGAGTCTGGGGGCCCACCCTACTGATGGGGTGAGTGGGGAGGGGTCACAGGGTGGGGGTGGCCAGAGATAGCCCTGGACTGTGCCCTTCTGCTGGGGAAGGAGGCCCTGCCCACAAAGTGAGTATGTGGGTGGTTTAGGAGCATGGTTCCCTAGGGGAGGGTCCTGGGCCCAGAGAGGGGAAGCCACCCTCTTTCCAGGAGTGCTCAACCCACACCTGGGTAGGTAGGGCCACAGAATGGAGTGGCTGGGGGCTGAGACCTGTGGTCCCCTTGGGGATGTGTGAGGAAATTCGGTGGCTGGAATTTTCTGTCCAGGTACCCGAGCCAACCCAAGCTGCTGGGGACGTGTACCTGTGGCTGGATTGTGGGATCCAATGTTAGGACCCCACAGTTCCTCCACATTCGCTCATTGCCCTGCACAAAATCTTTCTTACCCATCAGTGAACCAGTCTGTAACCGCCCCCAGCGTGGCCTTACCCACTCTCATGTGATGGACACACACACCTGATTAACAGGCCCGGGGCCAGCTGGAGCCAGACACTGTGACTCTTCCTCTGCTACGCCCACACCGGCCAGTTGTTCCCTCTCAGGGAGCCTGCTCCCTCCCTGCGGGGCCCCTGCACCCCATCATGGCCTGGCCACAGTAGTGAGGTTGTCCATAAGTATGCCCTGAGGGCTTCTCTGTCTGGTTCTTTGTAGCTGAGTGTCCAGCCCAGGTCTGGATCCTACCTGCCACTCTACCCTGGCTTATTGGGGATCTTCTCTTTCTTTACCCTGCCCTCAAACCCCGTGGGCTGGGGACCCTGCTACAGGCCCCCCCCCCCCCCGCCCGGTCTCCTTAGCACTCCCCATCCCTTTACTGTCCAACCCCTAGGCTGCCTCCTGCTTCCCAGCCTGGCTGGTCAGCAGAATTCCCCAGGAGCTTGTAAAATGTCCCCACGATGAGGCTTGTCCTGGGCAATGCTGAGACGGTGGGTCAGAGCAGTTCGGGAATCTGTACGGGGATCCCGGTGAGCAGTCAGGTTGGGGAATCATTGCGAGTTGAGGCATGCCAATAATATTTCCAAGCCAACTCAGGTATGAGATGAGGTGGGGCAGGTGAAGGAGAGAGGAAAGAGGCCTGGGTAGGGGAAGGAACCCACTGCCTGGAGGGATGCCAGTTTGGTGGGAGTCCCCATGCCCACAGACCTAGTGGTCCTGGCTCTCGGCAACCTTGGGTAGGTTTGCCTCGCTGGCATGGGATGAATGGCCCTTCCTCTTCTCAGCCAGCTCAGATTTTCTGAGGCCCAGCCTCTCCAGATCACTCCCTCTTTTACTGCTGAGCCTCAGGGGTCAGGTAATACTTATCCAGAAGCACTCCAGGGGTTCCTGCGACACAGTACCCTATTCCCGGCCTTAGCTTTCTCTCCAGGATTCCCTAGTTAGGTTCCAAGGTCAGAGAGTGTGTCACCACCTTCCCTACCCCCCACGCCCTGGGTGCTGGGCACATGGTGGGTGCTGGGTCTGCGGTGTTGTCTGAATGTTTGATGGGTTGGTCGGCAACCTCCTGTAGCTTCTCAGCCGCTGCAGGTCTCCAGGCGTCAGGGCTGGGCCCGTGGGCACTGCCACCTGGACCCCAGGAGTGGTGCGAGGGGTAGGGCTCCAATCAGAAGGGAGCGGGGTGGAGAGTGAGCTGAGGCAGAGAAGGGGGAGCTCCCAGAGACCCCGGGGAGAGTCCGTGTGAACCTCAGGAACCGGGTTCGAGTTTCTGCTCCTGTTTCTGTGCTGTTTAACCCAGGACGAGTCTATCACTCTCTCCGCTTGGGGCTTGGTGGTCTTTGGTGGCCTCGAAGGTCGTTTTTAGTTCTGCGGGTGATATGTCTTTGGTTGGACCTGAACTCCAGGCCCGTCTTGACACCAGCGGTTTTGTCCAAGATTCTAGGACCCATTTTGTCCATTTTTGGGGTTGGAGAGGGGAGCACTGGGTTCTGCATCCCAAGCCTGACCCTGGAGGTGTGTGTTGGGCACCAGCTCCGTTCAGACCTCCGGGCCTTGTTCCTACAAGCCTAGTGAATGACAGGGTGCGATGTGCTTACAGCAAGCATTTCCTGTCCCTTGGTTCCCGTAGTGTCACCAGCCCCGCCCAGGCTGAGGCAAGCCCGCAGAGGTACCTCAGAGCAGGGACAGTGGCCAGTTCTGTGGGTCACCCCCCAAAGCACCCTGAAGCGGCTTCTGTTTTGGAATTGAGATGTCCCCGCAATCCTGGCTCCAACACTCAGGTCAAGGTCATGCCCACCGTGGGCAGAGCTCCTTCCAGGCACTGTGGGAGGAGAATGGACATACCTGGTCCCAGCCTGCAAGGCATCATGGGCGAGTGGAGACATCCTGGGCCCAGGGTTCTAGTCCTGGCCCCGCAGCTTAAAGCCGAGTGACTTTGGGCAAATTACCCCATCCCTCTAGTTCTCTGTCTCTCCTCCCCACTCCACAAGGTTAATTCAAGACAATCAAGCATGTTGGCGACACACAGAGAGAGAGAGAGGGTGGCTCAGGATGGTGGAAAGGGCTTGACTAAGCAAGCAGACAGGCCGGGGTCCAAACCTCAGCTCCCCCTTGACTGGGGTCTTGGGAAACCCACTTAACCTCCCAGCTGCCTCACCTATAAACCTATGGCAGGAATATCACCCCTCACGGAAGCAAGTGGTAGACACAGAGGGCTTCACACGACAGCCTTCTCCTCCACTGAACGACCAGCCTGGGGAATCTGGATTCTTGAAAGAAAACTGTTGGGAATGGAGCCCTGGATCCAGGGTGGGAACTCGGGGGCCCCTGGTGGGGTCTGGGATCACACATGGCACTAACTGGCAGGATGGGGACTTCCTCCCTCTGCAGTTTGTGGTGGGGGCAATGATTAAATAGGGCAATGCATTGAGGGTGGGCTGTTTAAAAGGTGGGAGTATTGGGGTACAGAGGAGAGGCAAGGTTGTGGGAACGAGGTGCCAGAGTGCAGAGGTGGGTGTGAGGAGGCAGGGGAGGGGGCAGCTGGCTGCAAAGGAAGGAGGGGCCGCCGCCAGGGAGTGGCCAGCAGGGTCCTGTGTGCATGTTCTGTGGAGTGTCCTCCCCTTGTACAGATGAGAATATTGAGTCCCAGAGAGACTACAGGATGGCCTACCCATGCTGCTTAGCTTGTAAGGGGCAGACTGGGGGACCGCCGCCTGTCTGACTCAATGGCAAATGCTGGTTCCACGGTACCCCACACTTCTGAGGACCCTGGGGGCTCAAAGGCAGCTTCTGAAACTGGGATTGGATCCAATAAGGGAAAGAGAGTCAGAGAATTTTTAGAATGAGGAAATCTCTGAGACCACCCAGCCTGGCCTTTGTCACTTTGTTGATGGGAAACAGAGGCCCAGAGAGGGGAGGCAAGGGATCTCTGGTCACACAGCGAGCAAAGTGGAGTGAGAACACCACCTCAGCTCTGCTGTCAGGTGCCGGGCAAGTAGGACCCCCACAGCACATCCCACGACAGCCTTGGGCCAGCATTGACTGCTGGGGCCTTTTGCTGTCAAGGCTGTCCCGTGGGGCAGGGAGTCTGTCTCGGGCTGACTCACGGCCTGGGGACCACGGCTGCCACAAGGCTGCCTGTGCCACGGCCCCGCTGGGCCCTGAGGCTCCAGGAACGAGAGCCGGGTTCCCGCCGCCCAGCCTGAGTCACAACCGACTCGCGTTTGTGTGTTTTTCTCTTGGTCCCACACCCCCAGAGCTGGGTGGGAACTCAAGTGGCACCCAGCGAAGTGAGTCGACCCTGGGCTGAATAATCCTAATCCGGAGTGGGGAGTTTGACGGGGCGTGGAGTGATGAAATCGGAGGGGAGCCCGCAAGTCAGCAGCTGGAAGGCCCCGCCTGCCCCGTGCATATAAAGGTTCCTGGGGTTTGAGCAGCCCCAGCATCCTCCCAGCCTTCCTGAGCACCTTTCTCTCCTCACTGCTGACTTGCCTGCCTCCCTCCTTGGCACCATGACCACCTGCAGCCGCCAGTTCACCTCCTCCAGCTCCATGAAGGGCTCCTGTGGCATCGGCGGTGGCTCCAGCCGCATGTCCTCTGTCCTGGCCGGAGGGTCCTGCCGGGCCCCCAGCGCCTACGGGGGCCTGTCGGTCTCCTCCTCCCGCTACTCCTCCGGGGGGGCCTGCGGCCTGGGGGGCGGCTACGGCGGTGGCTTCAGCAGCAGCAGCTGCTTTGGTGGAGGCCTGGGTAGCGGCTTTGGTGGAGGGTACGGTGGTGGCCTGGGTGCTGGCTTTGGCGGTGGCCTGGGTGCTGGCTTTGGTGGTGGCTTTGGCGATGGCGGTCTCCTCTCCGGCAACGAGAAGGTGACCATGCAGAACCTCAACGACCGCCTGGCCTCCTACCTGGACAAGGTGCGCGCCCTGGAGGAGGCCAACGCTGACCTGGAGGTGAAGATCCGGGACTGGTACCAGAGGCAGCGGCCCACTGAGGCCAAGGACTACAGCCCCTACTTCAGGACCATCGAGGAGCTGCGGAACAAGGTGTGCAGGCCGGGTGGGTGGCGCTGGTGGGTAGAGCACAGAGAGAGGTCATGGCCACAGTGACCCTTAGGAAACCACTTTCTAGCATCTTTATTTTACAAATAGGGAGACTGATTCCACCTTGGGGGAGAGGCCGCAGGCCACTCAGAATTGGTGACGGCATCGAGGTGTCTGAGCTGGGACCAGAGCCCTGACTCTATCCCCTGCCAGTGTGCAATGCACCCTCAGCTTCTCTTAGCCTGGGGCAGGGGCTGGGGTGCGACTGGGGGGCACCCCTCCACATACCCTGAGCTGGGTGGAAAAGACACCCAGGCTGGCTGGAGGTCCTGACCTGCCAGCCAGGCTGCCCTCAAGTGTGGGGAGATACCTTCTTCCCCCCTCTGCTCTTCCCCTCAAGCAGCAGTCTTGGCTAACAGGTCTGTCTTTCCACCCTCTCTGCAGATCATCGCTGCCACCATTGAGAATGCTCAGCCCATTCTGCAGATCGACAATGCCAGGCTGGCAGCGGACGACTTCAGGACCAAGTGAGCAGCCAGTGGTGGGCTGAGTGTGGGGCAGAGGGCAGGAGGCAAGCAGTGGGGCTGTTGGTCTTGAGCCTCAGAAGCCTCCCTGATGAAGACTGAAGCCCCGACCTCTATTCTGCAGGTATGAGCACGAGCTGGCCCTGCGCCAGAGCGTGGAGGCCGACATCAACGGCCTGCGCCGGGTGCTGGACGAGCTGACCCTGGCCAGGACTGACCTGGAGATGCAGATCGAGGGCCTGAAGGAGGAGCTGGCCTACCTGAAGAAGAACCACGAGGAGGTGAAGCTGCTGCTGGCGTGGCGGCCGGAGGCCGATTCAGAGTCAGGAAAAGGGTCAGCTGAGCTGACCACCTCCCGCCTTCCCTTCCTAGGAGATGCTTGCCCTGCGGGGTCAGACTGGCGGGGATGTCAGCGTGGAGATGGACGCCGCCCCTGGCGTGGACCTGAGCCGCATCCTGAACGAGATGCGCGACCAGTACGAGCAGATGGCGGAGAAGAACCGCAGAGACGCGGAGGCCTGGTTCCTGAGCAAGGTGGGGCTAAGGTCCTCGGCCTCCCTGCAGGACGGCCCAGCCTGGAGCGGAGAGCACCTCTGCAGCGCCTCACACGTGCTCTTCTTTGTTCTCACAGACCGAGGAACTGAACAAAGAAGTGGCCTCTAACAGCGAGCTGGTGCAGAGCGGCCGCAGTGAGGTGACCGAGCTCCGGAGGGCGCTCCAGGGCCTGGAGATTGAACTGCAGTCCCAGCTCAGCATGGTATGAAGGGCCCCGCCCAGTCCCCGTCCCCAAGCCCCCAGTGAGGGCCACCAGCCCCTTCCTGCCACAGTACAGTTCTGCCTCACTCATCCCAGGAGTGGGACTGGAGGGATCATTCTGTCCATTATTTAGACACAGAAATTAAGGCCCAGAACAATGGCATAGCTTTTCTCCACATCATCTGGCCCATCAGTAGCCCAGCTGGAGTCACAGTCTGTGTACCTCTCAGGAGACATGCCCAGGGGCCCTGGGGGGACAGTAGTGACCACCTCTGTTGACTCTTTCTCCCTCTCACAGAAAGCATCCCTGGAGGGCAGCCTGGAGGAGACCAAAGGCCGCTACTGCGTGCAGCTGTCCCAGATCCAGGGGCTGATCGGCAGCGTGGAGGAGCAGCTGGCCCAGCTGCGCTGCGAGATGGAGCAGCAGAGCCAAGAGTACCAGATCCTGCTGGACGTGAAGACGCGGCTGGAGCAGGAGATCGCCACCTACCGCCGCCTGCTGGAGGGCGAGGACGCCCAGTGAGTGTCCCCCCAACCACGGTTCTGCCCCCTAGACTGAGCAGACCCTCTGCGGCTCCCAGCACATCTAACCACTCTGCCTTGTCTCCCCCACAGCCTCTCCTCCCAGCAGGCATCCAGCCATTCCTATTCTTCCCACAATGGTAAGGCTCCTGAGGGTTCTGGGCATCCTGAGACCCCAGCTTTCCCTTTGTGGGGTTACTTAACTCCAATGTCCTTCTCACCACCTCCTCTTTGTCCCACAGTCTTCTCCTCCTCCTCTTCCTCCGGCCACCAGACCCGGCCCATCCTCAAGGAGCAGGGCTCATCCAGCTTCAACCAGGGCCAAGGCTCTAAGCACTGAGCTGCCTCCGGAGCCTTCTGCCCGCCGCCGGCCCCAACCTCCTGACGGCCTGCGCCAGGGCCCTATTTTCCCAGCGCGGTGTCCAGCTGTCTCCCCTTCCCCTCCGCTGGTGGTGGGCTAATAAAGCTGACTTTCTGGTTGATGCAACTCTGTGTGGTACCTGTTCTTGAATTAATGGGAAGGTTTGAAGGTGTCTCCCAAGGACCTTCTGGGACCTCATAGCCCAAGGGGTCCAGGAAACAGCAATGCTCAGAAGCACTGATGGGGTTTCCCTGGAAGAGCTCTCAACTAGCAAGGGCGTGGGAGATGCAACATGAACAGAAAGGAGCTCCCCTGTGCTGACAGCAGCCCTGGGAGGTGGGTGTGGTCGGTCAGGCCCTGTTTGGAAGGGAGACAACCCTGCCGTTCAGAGAGGTTGAGTAACTTGCAGGAAGTCCTGCAGGTAGTAAAAGGCGTGACTGTGGTTCACACTGGGTCCATCTGGTTAGGAAAGCTGTGCTTTTTTTTTTTTTTTTTTTTAAATGCCATCTCTCGTTTTAGGTATTTTAACCCAAAGACTCCAAAGCTTGAGCTCTGAACTGTACCCTTTGGCTCCTCACACTTGCCCAGCAAATTCTGTGTTGGGTGGTGGGAAAGAGAGCCT
The DNA here is from genome assembly GCA_004023965.1 of Spilogale gracilis. Classification (NCBI taxonomy): domain Eukaryota; kingdom Metazoa; phylum Chordata; class Mammalia; order Carnivora; family Mephitidae; genus Spilogale; species Spilogale gracilis. Next base: position 32,587 of record PITA01013346.1, on the reverse strand, counting down.
TCTGCCTTGGGGGTGCGGTCCATGCTTAGAACTGAACTTCCTTTTCCCAACCTGCTCTTCTTCACCACCACCCCCATTAGCCCTTTTTTTCTCATTCCTCTCAGACAGGGGACTGAGGCTGACAAGTCCCCTAGGAAACATCTGTCACTCATGCCTTCCTCTTCGTCCCCACGTGACCACTCCCACATTCAGACTGGCTTCCTCTCTCCCCAGAACTATGCATGGTCCCCTGAACAGGCCCCTCTCTGTCCATCTCTCTCACTCCCATTTCTCCTGATGGCCCTTCTAGCAAGAATACGATCAAGATAGGGGCACCTGGGTGGCTCAGTTGGTTAAGAATACGATCAAGATCAAGTATAAGGATGTTGATCAGGACTCCTCTGTTTAACCACCCATGATGTTCCTTTTCCCTCTCAACCCTCTGTCTCAACCCTCTTTGGTGCTTTCCCGCCCTACCCTGCTCTGCACACAGTAGTCAACCATCCTGTCCCACACCTTCACTTGATATGGGTGCCTTCTATATTTAAAAAATTTAATTAACAAAATCCAAGTTATGTATGTATCACATAAGTCTTTTTGTGGAAAAGAGTCATCCTCAGGCTGTGTCACATGCTTCTGTTCCCACCTTTCACTTTCAACTCCTAGCTGTTAGTTTTGGCATCGGCCCTATTTCTAAATCACAAGCTTATAGAACCATTTCTTTTTTTTTTTTTTTAATTTTAGTTTTTTAAAAAGATTTTTTTTTAAATTGAGAGAGAGAAAAAGTAGGGGTGAGGGAGAGAGAGAATCTTGAACAGACTCCCGGCTGAGCCCGGTGTGGGGATTGATCCCATGACCCTGGGATCATAACCTGAGCTGAAACCAAGAGTCAGATGCTCAACAGACCGAGCCATCCAGGTGTCCTTCAATTTTAGTTTCATTGCTTGACTTCCTGCTGTGAAGGAGGGGGATTCAGCTCTCTTTTACAACATTGTCCTTCTCTCCTTCTTACTCTCTCAATAATATATCCATATTTTCATTAGAGAAATGTTTAATTTTACATTATCACGACTATTTAGCTTTTCTTTATAGTAAAAAATATTTTATACTATATTACATTTCTTTGGAATACATATCTTTTTCAACTTGCTGAGGTTTTCTATGTACCTAACCTAAATGTATTCCTTAGTTCACTGCCAGAAGTATAGATGTCCTAAAATGTTAAAACACTGAGTAGTCCATCAGTTTTATCTTCTGGAAGATATTTTTCTTGGAGCCCACTATTCTGCTCCAGCAAGTTCTGGGTGCTCTCTGAGCCTCCTGTCATCTTGGAATCTTCCTTCACTGTCCTTTTGGACATCCCTTCGTTCTGTGTTGCTTCCCTGTTTCTGGAACCCATGTCTCCCTTCTTTTCTTCCCTCTTTATTTTAGTGAAACACATCCTCTGACAATTTCCTGAAAGATGTGTAGGCTTTTCATGTCTGAAAACATCATTAGTCTACTCCCATTCTCAACAGATAGTTTGGGTGAGTATGGAATTCTAGGTCGTAAATAATTTTCCCTTAGCAATTTGAAGATATTGTCTTATTATTTCCTGGCTTCCTGTTACTACTGAGAAGTCTAATGCTGTTTTGATTCTAGATACTTTATGCTATCTGATTCCTACCCCTTCCCCCAGAGCCTTTAGGCTCTTCTCTTGCTCTCTATCCGGCTGCAATATCACATGTTCTGCCTCCATGTGGCTGTGTTGGATCCTTTGGATTGGGAACTTGACATAGAAATTCATGTTCTTCAGAAAATTTCTGGGAAATTTTCTATTTATTTCACCATTTTCTTCCATTTTTCTCTTTCTGGAACTCTTTCTTTTTCTTGTGTATTTCATTCTGTTTTTCATTTAACTTCTCTATTTTTTCCGACTTTCTGAGATTTTCCTGAACTTTGTCATCCAATCTTATTATTTAGTTTTTAAAAATTGGATACATTTTAGTAACTCTGAATACTTTTTAAAAATAGTCTCTTGTTGTTTCAAGACACACTATTTCCTTTTACTTTGTTGAGCCTACTGATCGCCACTTTAACAATTCTTCCATTTCCATCATCATTTTGTTTTCCTCTTAGCAGCCTTTTTCCTGGTTTGTCTTATCTCCATCCTTTATGCCAGAGGCTTCCCTCAAAGTCTGTGTTTCTTGATTTTTGGTTACTATTTAAGAGTAAGTCACTAAGAAACTGTTTGGGATGCGCTCTCTCTCTCTCTCTCTCTCTCTCTCGCGCGCGCGCGCTCGCACGCGTGTGCATGTGTGTACCGTAGGGGGGCTTTCCCCTTGCTGAGTCTCACTATAGAATAATCTGGTGGAGAACATGTTGTTTTATTGGGAGACCCCAAATGTCAGTATCTGTAGGCCTTTTGGGTAAAGTCTTCCTCAGGAAGGATGCCTCTAATTTTCTGTCTGGTCTTCCAGCTTTCAGGAAGCTATGTGCAGGAAGGGGACTGAGAGGGTCTCAGTCTCAGTTAATCTGACTTAAATCAGCTTTGTATCGCACCCATAGCTGTGCTTGGTTCCTCAGGGTTTATTCCTTCTGGGTAAATTCTCCAGAGTACCCTCCAGTTTCTCCTGGGGTGAAGGAGGAGTGGTTGGCATCAGGTGGGGTTGAGGTAGAAAGGAGCTAGGGAGGTATCCCTGCTTTTTATACAGATTTTTGACCCATTTATCCTCCTGTTTCTAACCCACCTGCCCTCCACCATCAGCAGTGCCTGGAACCTCTTATTCCAGAGACTTCCTAGGGTCCTGCTGGGTGAATCTGCTTGCTTCTTGGCGTCTCCTGGGAAAGTGCCAAGATACTTTGTTGCTTGTTTTCTAGATTCCAAAATGTTGTTACTGTAATCCCTTCTCTTGTTCTCTTTGTCCAATACAGGTTTTATCCATTTACACTAATTTTAGGGGTGTGTAGAGGGGTGGTGATAAATGACACAGAGTCTATCCTTTATGTGGCAAAATATTTTTCATCTTTCAAGGCTGCTGAGCCTGATTCATTGCTCTGTAATGCATGATCCTTGTTGGCTGTTCAGCAAACATGTGTCCTTATTTATGGTCATCGATACTGTCTTCTGGGCCATCAGCAAGGTTATGATTCAGACTGAACCCCAAATCCCAATACCCAAAGGCAACCACTAGGGACATTTTGGTGAGTTTCTGTCATATATATATTGCAGGTCTATCTGTCTATCTATCCATCTATAATCACACTATATCACATTGTATTCAATTTTTATTAATATTTTAAGAGAAGAACTTTCCTGTGTTATTAAAAATGTGACATATTTCAATGCAGTTTCCATTTTTTTTGGTGTTGTAAATGAAAATATTACAGCAATAACCTCTTCCTGCATAAATCTTTTATAAGTATTTTGCATTATTTTCCTAGGCTTGATAATTACTAGGTGAGAAAAATAACGACTGTTTTAAGGGTCTTGGACTTGTACCGTCCAATTGATTTCAAGAGAAGTGGTACCAATTTACATCATTTACCAGCAGGGAATGAGAGTGCCTATTTCAAAACCTGCTCACCAAATTTGAGTATTATCTTATAAAAAATGTCTTGTTAATTAATTCATCTGTCTCTTTCAAAGCTGACCTTATGAAAGGACCCTCACATAGAGGGAGTCCTGACCTGGGTTGCTAAATACTCCTGAGCTGGATCACAGGCTTATGAGTTGTTCAGTAACAAGATGTCAGAGCAGAGGATGCAGAATGCCCTCTACCTAACAAAGCTGTCCATGCCCACATCTTCATGGTGCATATTGCCCATCAGTGAACCTTCTGGAAATAAAGGCCTCCATTTGACAGATGGGAAAACTGAGACCTCAACTAATTAAGGGGAAAAAAAAAACTTTGGGTCTCCTAGCTAGTTACTAAAACTACCTAAGAGCAGAAAGCACGTTTCTCTTTTTCATTGTCCTATCCTGTGGAAACAAAACACGAACCCCTTTGAAATGACAGTATCAAGGCGGAAATGGGAGCTTCCCCTTCAATAAGGGAACTGGCTTTTCCATCTGGAAATAACTGGCTGCTTGGATTCCCCAAGCTAAGATTCAAGTCCCAAATCAGACAGCATTTTGCTCTTGCCTGGGCTTTCCCATTTCCTAAGATGATGGCACCTGAGATGAGAAGGTTGAGTGTTGCCGAATGTTCCTTGTAACTTTATTTTGAACACACCCTCAGATTCTTTATGCTTGAGTTAGCGTCAAAGTTTGTGAAATATTGTTTTAGATAATTGCATAAAGAGCTAAAACAATGGCTGGAGTGAGAATTAATGATAACCCATAAAGTGTACCTGCTGATGTAAATAAATGAGTGGTGAGTGCGTCAGGTTTTGCCCTCTTTGGGCTCATTGTTTCTGAGGGCTATAAAAAGCACAGTGTCCCTCTTAGTGTCTGAGATAAGCCATTTCTTATGTTTGCCTTCCCACCTCTGAGGCTGTTGTTTAAGACCTGACAGTTCCCAGAGACATAAACACAAATGAAGTGTTTGTTTTGCTGGTCCCCACAACCCTTAGACAGCACTCAGCACATCTGGGACACTCAGTAAGGATTTGTGGAGTCAGGCTTTGGGTTTGGACTACAGACCTCTGTTCTTTTGGGTTTCCATGGACTCAGAAGCAAGTCTCTTTCTTTCTTTCCCTCCCTATTTCTTTCTTTCCTTTCTTCCTTCCTTCCTTCCTTCCTTCCTTCCTTCCTTCCTTCCTTCCTTCCTTCTTTCTTTCTTTCTTTCTTTCTTTCTTCTCTCTCTCTTTCCTTTGTTCCTTCGTTCCTTCCTCCCTCTCCTTTCTTTCACTCTCTCTCTCTCCTCCCTTCTTCCCTTCCTCCTTTCTTTCTTTCGATTTCATTTATTTATTGAGAGAGAGAGAGAGAATGCATGCATATAGTGGGGGGGGGGCAGGGCCCATGGATGGGGGGCTTGATCCCAGGGCTCTGAGATCGTGACCTGTGCAGAAGGCAAATGCTTAAGTGGGCCACCTAGGTGCCCCAGAAACAAGTTTCTTGAGGACGGGCTTTTCTGGACTCCACGTGCCCCTTGTCATGTTGGCACAAGGAAGCCTCCATAGCAGGTGTTGAAGAGCTGCATAGAAGAGAAAGCAAGTTTCTTCTTAGCCATGGAAGGATGGGAACCTGGTCTGGCAAGAGGCGAGGCACCAAGACAGTAGAGCCCTTTATATGGCCCTTCCTCTGATGTGCTGTGTGGTCACTGCCATGGACAGATGTAGCTCTGCGCCCTCCTACCCTCCCCCCCCTCCCCCCCCGCAGCCCAGGACCCTTCAGGGCTTTGAGCAGGTCAAGAGGTGTTAAAGCAAAGATGTCAGCTGTTTAGAAAGAAAGTCCAATTACCTCCCTGTGAACACATCCCTGGCATGCAGGGTCCCTTTTTGTCTTATGATTATAGGATCGTTACACATGAAACAGGTAGCTTTTATCTGCCATATGAATAGTGTGATAATGTAAACAAAAATATAAAAAACAAACACATTCATCCATTGTTCTGTCCCCAGAGTTTTTCTTCTCTCAGGCTCCTTTCTGGGTTCATTACGTATGAGTACACATCCAAGATGATTTTCAAATGATCAAAGGGATTCATTATTAAATGAATAAGAAAATAGAAAAAAAGGGGCATATTTGCAAGGATACTTATCAGTGCATTATTTACAGTGACCAAAAAAGGAAAACAAAGTGACTACCCATTGGTAGTGTATAACTGAGTAAATAGGGGTCCACTCATACAATAGAATATTAAGCAGGCACCACAATAGATTGGAGCTGTGTAGGATGGCAAGAAGAGATTCTTCAAGGTATTGGGGAAAGGGAAATAAACGCACTATATAGAAAAACATAGGTAGTATATTGATCTCACTTGTGTGAATATGTATGTATTCACACTTATGTGTGATTTTATGTAAATGCATACGTGTGTGCATATATAGGAGCACCAAAAATATGAAAAGGTACATATGTTATTAACATGGGTTACCTTTGGGGTAGGGTGGGAGGCTGAGGTGAGTGTAGTGGATAGTAGAGGGAAAGAAGAGATCCAATAAAATAGGGAAGAAAAAAGAATGCACCTACTTTTATACATATCTATAAATTTGTGTCTATGTGTATATGAACGAAGAAAGTAAATCAAAAATTTAAAAACTATAAAATCAGTCCATTTGTTAAATACCACATCAATTTCCTATTCAAAAACATGGGGCCTGGCTGGCTTAGTTGGAAGAGCCTGTAACTCTCGATCCTAGGGTTGTGAGTTCAAGCCCTACATTGGGTGTGGAGAGTACTTAAAATAACTTTAAGAAAAAGAATAAAAAAACCCAGATTGTACACACCAATATCCTGGACTGTCAATTTTATATTACCATGTAATAGTTTTTTTTACCATTTTAATAATTTTTAAAAAAAGATTTTATTTATTTATTTGACAGAGAGAGAGATCACAGGTAGGCAGAGAGGCAGGCAGAGAGAGGAGGAAGCAGGCTCCCCGTGGAGCAGAGAGCCTGATGTGGGCCTTGATCCCAGGACCCTGAGATCATGACCTGAGCAGAAGGCAGAGGCTTTAACCCACTGAGCCACCCATATGCCCCCATTTTAATAATTTTTAAGTATAGGTTTCAGTATGTTAAATATATTCACAATGTTGAACAGGTCCAAGCTCTATGCTCACTAAACCCCAATGACCTTTTCTCCCTTGCCCCAGTCCTTGTTAACAGACTTTCCCCTTTCTGTTTCTATGCTTCTGACTACTTTAGGACTTCATGAGTGGAATCACACAATATTAATCCTTTTCGTGACTTCCTTATTTCACATAGTATAATGTTCCTTAGGGTTCATCTGTGTTGTAGCCTGCAATACCATCTAATAGATTTTAAATTAACTTTGTATTTAGATAACAATATGACTATCCAAATCAAAGGTGATAACCAAAAGGGAAAAAAATATCCGTAAAGCTGGACTGTATTCCCTCGCAGAAGGTAATGTGGAATAGTGGAAGGAGGCAAGAGGTCAACCTGGGGTTGACCCTGGCGTATGACCCTGGCTGATCCCCTCATCTCTGAATTTCAGTTCCTTTTGTGAATTTAGGGTACTAGTACCTATCTGAAGAGGACCCGTTATTACCTTTGATTCTTGCAGCAAGGCTGGGGACAGGCCGTTGTGTCCTTCCTCCTAAGGCTGAGTTGGAAGCAAATGTCTTCTTCCTGCCTGCTCTCTACCAAGACTCCTTGCTATGTCCCTGCACCATATTCATCCCATTTTATGGGTGAGGAAACAGAGGCTCAGGGAGGCTGAATGACCTCCTTAAGGGTGCATGACTGGTAGGTGCCACCTCTGCGTTGATCTCCCAGATAAGCAGACCCTTGACCTCACTAGTCTTGATTAAGTTTGCAGACAGGGGGAGTTCCTGCAGGAGCAGAGTGAACTCAGCCGCATCCACAAGGGGCTGCTCCCAGTCTGAGCTTAAGGTGGCTGGTGCCTCTGCCTATTGTGGCCAAGCTCTTCCCTGGCAGCCCCTCTCACATCCCTCCCCCTCCTGCACCCCCAAAGTGAGGCAGTAGGATATTTACACCATGGAAATGGTAAATGCTACAAATCAGGGCTAGATTTGTTGTGTTTTATTGATTGTCTAGACTTAAAAAAAATCTAGACTTAAATAATTTAAGGAAAAATGTTAAAAATAATGTAGACTAATCTTAAAAGAGTGCCATGCTTATAGCTGTTATATTGTTAATAGCAAAAACTATAAGAAAATACACTTTCTGTATTTCAAGTCTGGTTCAGCAAAGAAGTCACTCACATCTTTGATGAATGGCTCAAGTTGGGGCATATGTCTGTGTTGTTTCTCTTTGATCTTCCTCTTCAACTAGCATTTATGTCAGAACTACACTTTCTTTTCAATTGCCACTACAAGTTGCAAGAGCTTGGCAGAAATCAATGAAAGTGTCCTATGAAGATCAATGGACTATGTGGAATTTATCATAGAGTACTCTTCTTCTTGTAAGTTCAGTACTACACATCCCTTATATTAGTACAATGTATAGTATTTATGTTATTATAATGTATATAAGATAATATTTTATATATTAGTAAAATATATTACATATAATATATATATTTCCCCTCTGAAGTGCCTTGGTTTGGGTTCCAGAAGCAGATCCTTAAACAAGAACTCAATTGCAAGAAGTATTTTTGGGTGCAGTCTCATGGGGAGGACAGGGAAGGGGAGGAAGCTAATAAGGAGTGAGTGATCACTGTGGACCACTGTAGTGTAATTCTTAGGGACAGTGAAGAATAAGCCCCTCCAAGTTCCTCCCAGAGGATGAGGGAGCTGGGCTATTTATCGTCTCATCCTGAGAGACTGAGGGGCCCCTCAGGCAGGAGAGTGGTGTTAACTCTCAAGCACTACAGCCTGCCCTGTGCACAGGCAGAATGGGCTCTGGTGGAGGAGGAGGCCCTCAGGCAGAGATCTCTGGTGCTGACCGTGGGCAGTCTGGCCAGTAAGTATCTAGGAGAAGTGACTGGAGCTTGGTGCCTACCGGATGCAGGCCGCCATGCTGCCAGGGTTAGGGGACTTGGCTTTAAGGAGCACATCAGCACCCTTGGGTCACCCGCTTATTCACGGGGTATGCTTGGCCCTTGCGACTGAGGCCCAGTGGAGTTTCCCCACCTCTATGTCTATAACACAGACCCAGCCCCACCTTCCCCAGGGGCGTGTTAAGATTAGAGGAGACTATCAGTGGCAATGCCTCGCACAGTGCCTGACAGAATGGGACCTCTTCGTAGCCTTCAGAATCTCTGAAGACAGATTCTTCTCAGACCTCAGAACTAGAAGACGTTTGTGTCTCTGGACAATCAAATATGCCTCCTTCTTAGTGAAGTTTCATATTCCACTATGTTTAGCTTTTTGTCTTGGCTGCCAGGAAACCCAGAGACACAGGTCAGGAAGAGCAGGGCGGTGGACACGCATGGGGGCAGCTGCTTAGCTCGTCAAGGGTGAGGTCAAATCTGTGCCTTCCTTCTGAGGCCAGATCCCTCTTTCCCGGTCATGGGCAGAGGGCAGGTCGCCTGCTGGGCTGGTCATATAAGATTCTGGCCACCGGCCATATCAGCCCTCCCTAGATTTGTTGAATTTGAGCTGATCCTCTCCGGCCGTGAGGCTGAAGGGTGAGTTCAGGGCTGCCTCAGCTATAGCTCCAGCCTCATGGGGGTGGCTGGTCCATGCAGGTGAAGCCGGGAGGCAGATCAAGGCCACGGAGTGTGTGTGTAGGCTGTGTGGGTATGCATGTGTTGGGGCAGGAGGGGAGAGTGGGAGAGAACAATGAGTCAATGAATTGACTCTTTCTGAAACGAATTCAAGTTCCTTTGCTTGCAACCCAAACGTGTTTATCAGCATACCCTATTGCCTAATTTTGCTTTGTCTTCAACCTTTGCTGGATAATTTTCTGTTTTATTGTACACGTGTCTTTTATCATAAACTGACCCAGCCCCCTCTTTGGAAGTGAGTGACACAGAAATGGTGGTGTGTGTGTGTGTGTGTGTGTGTGTACGGATGCAGATGTCACCCTCATTGCATGATAGGCAGGGCTGGGAGGAGAAGAACCAGGCTCTGATGCTGAGTGGCTGGTGGGGCTTCGGAGGCCTTGGGACCTCACTGGAACACCTGAGCTGTTGCTTCCCTGTCCCCATCATTTCTAGGCAGGGGAGGCAGTGCTGGGCTTCCATCCTCAGAATGTGGGCCTCGAGGCAGCTCCCAAGCCTTCTCCCCTCACACCCAAACCATCCTGCTGACTCTTCCCCGGCAGGCTTCTGGGCCTGCCCATTCCCATAGACACCACCCTGGCTGGGCCCTCACAGACTCAGCAGCTCATCACCTGGGCCTGCTGGCCTTAGCAGCTCTCCCGAGGCCTCCTTCCTCCTGCCCCTCCACTGCCCAGCACTATCCCGGACCCCTCTTTGTTCTTTGACACTGTCTTTGCCTGAGTTTTGACACCTGTTCTCCATTTGAGCTTTCCCCCTTCCCCCAATTGACCAAACTCTAGGACTTACTTTAAGAGAACTTTTTTTGCCAGATGTTTACTGTGTGCCAAGCCCCATGCTGGCCACTCACCACGAATAATGTAGCTCTCTCAATAATCCTGCCAAGTAGGAACTCCTACACCCATTTGATAGGAAGCTCTCTGGGAGGGCTGCAGTGACTTCTCCAAGGTCATATGGCTGGTCAGTAGGGGAGCCCTGCCTGGAACCCTAGTCTGACTGATTTGGGAGGTCCTGGGCCTCCCCCAGTCCCACACAGTGGTTGAGTCTGGCAGAAGGCAGCAGGGCACTGAGATTACTACCCAACCTCTGTCTGGGGGAGGTCCTATTCTTTCTACTCATGAGGCTGGAACTACTGGGGGACTGCTTTCCTTTCCCTCCCTTTCCCTTTGTTCTGCTGATTCTGTAGCTCAGGACTCCTGACACAGCCATTCGGGCTGCGGTGCTGACGTTCCTCTCCCTCTGGACTCACCGACTCACCGCTGGCGCTGGAGTTCCCACAGCCACGCCCCTGCCTGGGATTCCCCTCTCCTCACTCCACCCATGCAGGGCTCTTCCTTCTTTCAAAACCTGAGTCAAACGCACCCTTTCCAAGAAGTCTTCTATGTGCTACCCACCCCACCTGGTGGCTCCTCGGCTCTGGGCTCCCCTCGGAGAATAGAGAAAACTCTACACTCATTTGCCCTCCCTCATCAGACAGGGCAAGTCTAAGGACAAGAGCTGTGTCTCCCCCATCAGGCTGGAGTAATTATAGTAAATTAAAATGCTGAGCATCTTCTACGTGAAAGACCCTTGTTGGCCCCCTCAGGCACGGCAGGGACCTCTCCTGGGGGCTGGCACACATCCCAGAGCAGTGGGAAGTTTGAGAAGGGGAAAAGTCAGGTGATTCAAGGTGATGGGGTGGGCCTTCCTAGCAGAGGAGAGGTCTGAGCTGACCCCATCCCTTACCTGGATAATGGCAAGGCAACATCTTCCTGGTTTTCCCTTTTCTGTCCCTTCTCCCAAAGTATGTTCCATGTGGACACCAAAGGGACCTTTGTGAAAGACACCTGATGGTGTCACTCCCGTGTGTAGAAATTTTGGTCCTCCCAGTGTTGTTAGGATAAAGTCTGTGATCCTCAGCTCCACGTGTATCCTCCCAACCTGTTCTCAGTTCCATCAGGTGGTTCGGTTCCATGTTGTAGCAACGCTCAGGTGCTGCCCTTTCCTCAAACCAGTGTTTCATGCCACTGAGTCTTTGCTCAGGTGAGCAAATGAGATGTCCTTCTTCACTTCTTCTCTTGTTCAATATTTCTTCATTGTTAAGGTTCAGCTAATTTGAGACTTCCTATAGGATGCTTCCCACCCTGGGATGGGTGGGATGACTGCCTTTCCTCTGTTTTCCATCCATCCTTTACCCACCTACACATCCTTTATCTATCCACCTTTCATTCTTCTATTTCCATCCATTGTCCTTCCTTCCAATCCTCCATCCATCCATCTGCTCATTCACCTGCCAATTCATCTATTTATTCATCCATCCATCTGCCCATCTACCTGCCCATCCAGCCATGTCTACATCTGCCCATCCATCCATCCATCCATCCATCCATCCATCATCCATCCATCCATCCATCCATCCTCCATTCATCCATCCATCCATCCATCCATCTGTCCATCCACTTATTCATCCATCTATCCCATGCATCCTTTCACAGTCCCTTACCAATTTCCCTTTCCCCTCTCCCTCCTTTCCTCTCTCCCTTTTGTTCATCTTTCATATATTTTATGCCACACAGTCTTCAGAAATCATATCCTAAATTGGTATGTTGAACTGAGACTTAGTCTTAAAGAACATGAAGGATTTGGGCAGGAAGAAAGGACAGAAGTGGAAATTGGGAAGAAGGTGGAAAATAGGTGCGGATATAGGGTTGGTGAGGGGACTGGGTGGAGCTCAGTTTTCAGTGAGCATTATGGGTAATTTTGCCTAGAAAATGTAAGTCTTATTTTCCCTAAATAGATAGCTAATTGGTTAGTTGAACCCCTCTGTTGCTGGGTTTTGGCGACTCAACCCTTCAAAGTCTTAACAACCCAAATGTGACGGTGGGGTGCACAGCACAGTTCTTTCCACCCCACATATTCTCAAACTACCTAGCTCAGATTTCTGGGAGGCACTTGTCAAACATTTTGCACTTGCAAAGCAGGCTCTGCATGACCTCGGATGTGACCTTTTCCTACTTGAGGCTTCAGTTTTTCCACCTGTAAAGTTAGGAGCCTGGGTTTACATGACCCCTGAGGTCCCGTTTGGCTCTGACTTTCAGGGACCTTTTATCAGTCCTTGAAAAGTGAGACTCAGAGCCAGGCACAGCTGGGGCCGAATCCTGACTGAGCAGCTTCCTCTCTGTGGACCTTGGGAATTACCTCAACCTCTGAGCCTCCTGCATCTATAACGCGGGACAGTCGATCTCTGTCCTATCGTCTTTAGCAGCTGGCAGGCACAAACAAGACCATGGACACCGAAACACTTGGCTCAGCCCATCTGTTGTGTCAGCACAGGCTCTCACAAGGACAAGGCCCAGATGGCAGGCTGGCCTGGGAAACCAGTGGGTGGCAGACCTTTCTAGGGGAATGGGGACACGGGGCCTGGAGGAGGTGCTCCAGGCTCCCAGTTGCCTCCTGTGCCTGCAATCCTACCTGTCCCCATGCTAACCCAGTCTTTCTGGAGGCAGAAATTGAGCTCCAGGTCAGCTCAGGCCCCAGTATATCATTCCTAGAAGTGACAGCCCTCAGCTCTAGAAAACTTTACCCTTTGCTACAGGCAGACAGATGGCTGGGACCTGGTGGGGAAAGGGACTTCCTACCTGTGACACTGGGAAGGTGTTGACTGTCCCCCTCTTTCCTCCAGGCTGGGAGCTAGGTAAAGATTTTGGACATTAGTTGCTACAGAAATAGCTGGTATGGGGGCACCTGTGTGGCTCAGGTGCTTAAACATCTATCTTCAGCTTAGGTCATGATCCAAGGTCCTGGGATCGAGCCTCACGTTGGGCTCCTTGCTCAGCAGGGACCCTGCTTTTCCTTCTCCCTCTGCTGCTCCCCCTGCTTGTGTTCCCTCTCTCTATGTCAAGTAAATAAATAAAATCTTAAAATAAAAAGAAATAGCTGGCATGTCTTCAAGGACAGTGGCCTGGGAGTGTCTTACGGTACAGAGAGGGTTTGGAGAGGCCCGGGCTGGCTTTGGGGCTTAATGAGAGAGGAAGAAAGAGTCCTTTCTTGGGCCTGGACCCCCTTCCCCAAAGTGTTTCCTAAAAGTCCCTCAAGGAGTCCAGGGCAAATGAGGCTCTCAAAGTCACTGGGTATCAAGAGCTCTTTCTTACCACTAATGGACACAAAATTCATGCCAAAAAAAAAAAAGTTGAAGGAGAAATAGTATGGTTGCACAGTCTCAAAGTATCTTCTTTAAGGTATTTATTAACTTCAGTGGGAAAAATAGTAATGCCACAACAGAGAAAACTAGCAAACACTATTTAAGCCAACGGATAGCAGTAAACCCATTCAGCGCACGTCCCCCATACCTGAGGAGATGGGCTGGCAAAGGACACATCATTTCTGTGGTTTTCTTGCCAAAATGCTAAACCTCAATCTGGTGAGGAGAAAAATATCAGGAAAACCCAAACTGGGGGATATTTCGGTCCTACAGAATGACTGACTAGGCCTCTTCCGAACTGTCAAGGTCATGAAATACAAGGACAGACTGAGGAGCTGTCACAGACGAAGAGACCAAACTGACCTGACAACCAGTGGAAGGTGCCACCATGCAACAGAAAAGGGACATTAGTAGAAAAGCCAGAAATTCAAATAAAGTCAGTAGTTAATTAATAGCTTTGGGTCAGTGTTTATTTGTCTCGACAGTTGTGCAATATTTATGTAACATGATCCTATTGGAGAAGCTGGGAGAAGGGTCCCCGGAACTCTCTGTATTATTTTTGCAACTTTTTATGATCTTAAAATAAAAATTTTAGGGGAGCCTGGGTGGCTCAGTTGGTTGGGCGACTGCCTTCGGCTCAGGTCATGATCCTGGAGACCCTGGATCGAGTCCCACATTGGGCTCCCTGCTTGGCAGGAAGCCTGCTTCTCCCTCTCTCACTCCCCTTGCTTGTGTTCCCTCTCTGGCTGTGTTTCTCTCTGTCAAATAAATAAAATCTTAAAAAAAATATTTAAAAATAAAAAAAAATAAAAAATTTAAAAACAGAAGCGCCCGGGTAGCTCCGTTGCTTAAGCATTTGCCTTTGGCTCAGGTTATGATCCCAGGGTCCTAGGATCAAGCTCTTCATGCTTCTCCCTCTGCCCCTCCCCCTGCTTGTGCACATGAATTCTTTCTGTCTCTGTATCAAATAAATAAATAAATAAATTTTAAAAAGATTTTATTTATTTATTTGACAGAGAGATACACAGCTAGAAAGGGAACACAAGCAGAGGGACTGAGAGAGGGAGAAGCAGGCTTCCCGCCGAGCAGGAAACCCGACATGGGGCTCGGTGGGATCATGACCTGAGCCGAAAGCAGTTGCTTAACCAATTGAGCCACACAGGCGCCCCTAAATAAATAAAATCTTAAAAAAATTTAAAAACAAAAGTAAAACAGAGCTCTCTCCCAGAGCAGTTGTCTATGTGTAAAGGACCCAGAGAACTTGGATGGTGGGAAGTGGAGCCTGGACACCTGAGAATTCTGTCTCTTTGCTGCTCTGTTCCCTAGGGCCCTTTAATGTTGAGCTGTCAGCTGCCCCCAGAAGCCTTCTAGACTGGCCCCACTCACATCTCATCAGTCATGCTTGCACCAAGTGTTCACCCCTACTCCTGCAATGTGGATAGCTCCTGGTCTGTCACTTGTGTAGTGGGTCCTTTGAACAGTGTCCCCTGCAAAGTCACAGCCACCAGAAACTTGGAATGTGTGATCTTATTTAGAAATAGGGTCTTTGCAGATGTCTTTATGGTAAGAATTGAGGTGAGATCATATTGGGTCAAAATGAGTGCCAAACCCAAAAAGTGTCCTTTTTTTTTTTTTTGTAGAGATTGTATATATTCATTTGACAGAGAGAGTGAGAGTGCACAAACAGGGGGAATGGCAGCAGAGGGAGAAGGAGAAGCATGTTCCCTTCTGAGCAGGGAACCCAATGTCGGGCTCCATCCCAGATCCCAGGACCCTGAGATGATGACCTGAGTCGAAGACCGATGCTTAACCGACTGAGTCACCCAGGAGCCCTTTGGATGAGTGTCCTTAGAAGAGACAGAAAAAGACACAGGGAGATAGGCACAGACATAAAATGTGAAGATGGGGAGGCAGAGATTGGGGTGTTGTTGCCACAAACAAAGGAATGCAAGAAGTCACCAGAAGATGGAAGCGGTAAGTAAGAGCTCTCCCCTAGCGCCGTCAGAGGGAGTATGGCCCTGCCAACCCCTTGATTTTGAACTTCTGGCCTCCAGAACAGTAGAGAATACACTTCTGTTGCTTGAACCCACAAAATTTGTGGTGATTTATTATGGTAGTCCCAGGAAACTGATACATAGGGATTGCTCTTTTCTTATCTTTGTCCACATCTTAAGTACTTTTGATGTGTATCCTCTTTTTCCTCTCAGGTGGGGCCTTCCTGATGTCAGGGACAGTCTCTTCCATTAGACTGGGCTCTGAGGACAGGGGCTGTGCCTTTTTCCTCAGACTGGGATATAATGAGGTCCTCTCCTTCTTTAGGAACCCATCCCCTTGGGGCACCTGGGTGGCTCAGTTGGTTGAGCGTCTGCCTTTGGATCGGATCGTGATCCTGGGGTCCTGGGGTCGAGCCCCACTTCGGGCTCTCTGCTTCAGCTTCTTCCTCTTCTGTACTCTCTCTCTGTTAAACAAATAAATAAAATCTTAAAAAAAAAAAAGGAACCCATCCCCTTGGTGCCCGGCTCATCCTCAGCACACAATGCGGGCTCTGTGGGGGGCTGCCTGGCTCTGCCGCCTCACCTGTTTGGATTGGCATTAGCCCCTGTGGCAGGCTGGCAGGGAGACTCACCAACCACAGAGACACCGCCCTGGGCTCTTCTTTTGCCCCTCCTTCCTGGGGCAGCTGGAGTGAGGGTCAGGCACTGGTGTCCACACAAAGCCTGTCTAGTAGGAGCCCAGGGCCCAACAGGCAAGCCCCTACCCCATGACCCTGCTGCCCCACAAAGCTGCCTCCCCTCAAAATGTCATGAGTACAAGACTAGACCGTTTGTGCCTGGTTCCGTGTCTGTAGGGCTTAGTCCCACATTCTGGGCCAGGGTTCTAATCCTGGGTGTTGGCAGAGTGGGGGCGGGGGGAATCAGACTTCTAGTCCACACTGGGGTTCCAGTGTCTGTAGGGACAAAGAGGGCTGGCAAAGGTCTCTTAGATTGTGTGCGTGAGCTGATATGTCATCGGTTCCCTATCCTCTTTACTTTTAGAGCTCCGTGGAGGCTGGCAAGGAAGGAACCTCTTTTGGGTTCCACTGAATCCACTGTGGGGTAGAGTGCTTTTCCGGTGTCCTGTGCTCTAGGGATTGTATCCGTGGTTCCTTGCAGTGGGGGAGACAGGGTGGTGGGCAGCACAGAGAAGCTGGCGTTGGGCTCTGCATCCACTCCCGCTCCCCAGGTCCCTGTAGGTGCTGCATTTTTCTCTGGTAAGTGGCCCCCCTGCCCCACCCAATAGCAATATGCCTCCTAACAAATGCATCTGTCCTTCAGCCAAAATCCCTGCAGCTTCTCACTGGGAAAGGAGTAGGGCTGGGCCAGGGTGGGGGACCATCCTCTGGAAGGAGATTAGAGTGTCTGTCAGGGGTGGGTGGGGCGAGGTGGGGCCCTCACTTACTCACATCCTTGAAAGTCCTTGGGCGGCAGATTTGCGGAGCCCACAACCTCAAGCTTCTGTCTCAGCATTGTCTTCTGAGCTCCTCAGCCCCGGTGAGGGTTGCTCTCTGACATCTGCTTTCGTGGCATTCGGGGTCGGGGGAAGAGGGCAGTTTTGCTTCCCTTCTGGGAACAGTTGATCCTAGGAAGCACGTTGGAGCCTCCAGCGGGGGCTGTTGGGGCCTGTCTGGGAAGATGGGACGCGTCAGGCAGCCCCAGACACGACTGCATTCCTCCCGACATGCCTGCTGGGGTCCATGGAGCGAAGGGGCTGGGGGGAGGGTGGGGCGTGGCTGGAGGGGGGCCTTTGGAGGTTGTCCGGGAGACGTGGGGTAGATGAGGTCCCTATATGCAAACCTCCAAGGCAGAGGCAAATGGACTCCTGAAAATGTCCCCTGGGCCTCAGGTGTTTGAGGAGTCAGGGTCCCTCAGGTCCCCTCCCGGTGTTCCCTTCCACCCGCAGATTCCTTGGACCAGCTCCACAAGGGGCTCAAATAAGGGTGCCTGAGGCAGCCTCTCCCCCTGCAGCGGCCTGGGGGGTCTGAGAGACACCTGGGGCTAGAAGGAAAAAGGCCTTCCTGTCCTGTTCCAGGGGTATTGCTGCACCCTCTTTGGGACCAGACTAGGCTACAACAATGCTGGCCAGACCGTGCGCCACGCTTGGCTTATAAGCCCTTCTGCATACACTACCACATTGGGTTCTCAGAGCTGACTCTGCATTAGGCAGGGCAGGTGGTTTTTACCCCCACTTCATAGATGAGCAAACTGAGGCTCAGAGCAATATCGGGTCCCGGGTGGCACAGGGGTATGTAGCAGAGCCAGGATGCCGTCTGATCCCCTGCTGTTTCACCACGGCTCTGCCTGTGCCTGAGATGCCACATGCTCCTGGCCACCTGCTCCTGGCCAGCCAATGCCATGGGCCCACCCACAGGTGTGTGGAGGATCTTGGAGTCAGTGCCCAGGGCGGGGGAAAGCCGCCTGGATTTCCCTTCAAGGGGGGTGTCAGGCTGGAAGACTGAGCCACCGGACTGGCTGGCATGTTTCAGGGGCATGACAGGCTCCTTGGCACAGCCTAGCAGGTCAGATCTGGGAAGACCCCCAAGAACTTCTTGTCTCTTTGCATAGATGGTGATGCTGAGAGGGCATCACTGTGTCTCCCGTGACCTTGTCATGCTGGCATTTCTCCAACCAGGTACCCCCTGGAGTGATGGGCCTCCTCTAGGTGGGTATCAGAGGCCCACCGGTTCATGGGACCTCCCAGGTCACCAGGTGGTGGTGCAGAAGCCCTCCTCCCCACCACCTGGCTGCACCTGGCATGCGGGCTCCCGAGGGCCCCGGCTTCCAGGGATTTTGGGAAAGTGTAGCCTGCAGGTCCACACCTCCTATGTGAATCACGCCTGGCGGGACAAGAAACCAAAAACACCCCAAACAATGAGGTTCCAGTAAAATATGACAGACGTGATGAGGCGGGGGAGGGGCGGGATCCGACTGGGAGTTGGCACTGGCCTGTGGGTGATGAAAGCCAAGGGGAATGGAAAATGCCAGGCCCGCCCCCTACTCAGCAGTATAAAGCACTCACATCCTATTCCACTTACCTGAGCACCTTTCTCTCCTCGCTGTCGACTTGCTCACTCTCGCTAGCTCACTCACCTCCCTCCTCGGCACCATGACCACCTGCAGCCGCCAGTTCACCTCCTCCAGCTCCATGAAGGGCTCCTGTGGCATCGGCGGTGGCTCCAGCCGCATGTCCTCTGTCCTGGCCGGAGGGTCCTGCCGGGCCCCCAGCGCCTACGGGGGCCTGTCGGTCTCCTCCTCCCGCTACTCCTCCGGGGGGGCCTGCGGCCTGGGGGGCGGCTACGGCGGCGGCTTCAGCAGCAGCAGCAGCTTTGGTGGGGGCCTGGGCAGCGGCTTTGGTGGAGGGTACGGTGGTGGCCTGGGTGCTGGCTTTGGCGGTGGCCTGGGTGCTGGCTTCGGTGGTGGCTTCGGTGGTGGGGATGGGCTCCTGGTGGGCAGCGAGAAGGTGACCATGCAGAACCTCAACGACCGCCTGGCCTCCTACCTGGACAAGGTGCGCGCCCTGGAGGAGGCCAACGCTGACCTGGAGGTGAAGATCCGGGACTGGTACCAGAGGCAGCGGCCCACTGAGGCCAAGGACTACAGCCCCTACTTCAAGACCATCGAGGACCTGCGGAACAAGGTGTGTGGATTGGGCACCAGGACTTGTCATTCCAGCGACCTCACTCTGGAACAATAGAGGCCTTAGGCCATTGGCGTCTTCAGATTGCAAGACAGGGTCGCCTCCACCCCCAGATCCCTTCCTCTAGCCCCAGGCACCTCTGGCAGAACTGGGAGGCATCCAGGCCTAGCTCCTGGCCTTCTGGGCTCCAGACCCCAGGCCATGTGAGACAGGGGATTCCTGCCTTTACATTTTACAGAGGAAGAAGTCAAAGCTTGGGGCAGTGCTGGGACCTGCTCAAGATCACACCGCAGATCAGCAGTAGAACCGAGGCTAGAACCCTTGTGCCCACTTGCTAGCAGAGGAGGCAGCTACCTGGTGCTCAGCACAGGGGAGGAGCGAGGCTGTAACGGGACTGGGCTAGACACCCAAACCTCTCATTAGCTCATTAGTCTGGGCAGTAGCAGCTGCCGCCCATGAACCCTGGCACCGGTCCCTCCCCACAGTGCGGGGGCCACAAGAAACCCCTGCAGAGACAATCAGTGGTGACCCACCTTACACGGCCTGCATAGGAGGGAGCTTGGGGGACTGATGTCACCTGACTACAGCCCCACCCGTACCCCTGTTCCAACCTCATCCTGGGAGCCCTCCCTGATAATCTGCTTCAGTCTGGCTCTGATGCCTTCTGTGGATTAGGTAAATTAGATGATGAGGGAGGGAACGCCAGCCAATGCAGGGTTCAATCTTTGTTCTTGTTCTTCTGCCTCTTCTTTTTTCATCCCCTGGGCTAGCTGGGTCTCCTGTTTTGAGAAAGCCCCTCCTGAGGTCCCACGTTCTTGCAGGCTCGAGAAGGAATGGGTGAAGACTGGCAGGGCTGGCTGATGCAGAAAGAAGAGAATTCAGACAAGGAGGGGAGTGTTGAGAGCCTTAGGTCACTCCTCTCTACTGTGGGTAGGAAGCTGAGACCCTGCAATCCATCAGTGGTAGAACGAGGAACCACAACTCAAGGGCTTTTGGCCAGGGATCTTTCTATCCATTCTTCTGACCAGGAGTCAGCAAAGTCCTGAGTCAAAGGTGGACCACTGGGGTTTATCCTTTAGTCTGCTGTGGCAAAGGCTTTGAGAGAAGGGAGACTAAGGTGAGAGCAGTAAAGCAAAGACCTGATGTACTCAGGTTGCAGTGAAGTCTGGCTAATGATGTCCATTTGACCAACGACTGTGTCCTCTCTCCCTGCAGATCCTCACGGCCACTGTGGACAATGCTAATGTCCTCCTGCAGATCGACAATGCCCGCCTGGCTGCTGATGACTTCCGGACTAAGTGAGTTTGCAGTGGTGGTTCAGTGTCCCTAGGGTGGGACATTTTTTGTGTTCCCTAATTAGAGCTGACAAGTTGCCAGGATGTCCATGTGAAAACCCCTCGGGGTACTTGTAAAAATACATGATTCTTGGGCCCCACCCTTGGAGTTCTAATTCAGTTATTTTTAATAGGCTACCTGAAATGATTCTGATCCACAGCCAGGTTTGGGTGCCACTGCTTTAGGGAGAGGTATTCCCTACTTTCCTTCCTGCCCTTGAAGTGCAGGAGGCCGTCACATTTGGAGGCCTGCATGCTATTGGTTGTGAGGCCAGAAGCATCTCCCCTCCCTGATTCTACAGTGCGATGAACTGCCTTATTCCCTGCCCCCAGGAATGTTCAAATCTGAGTCATCAATGGCTACTGTGTCCAACCATGCCATTTTCAAGACTGACTCCCTAAACCACCCACAGGGGGCTGGCCATGGGAACACACTGCAGGGGGCAGAGAACAAAGCCTTCCATGTGGCCAGGATGGGTGTCTCATTCCTTTTCTCTCGGGTCATTCCAGGTATGAGACAGAGCTGAACCTGCGCATGAGTGTGGAGGCTGACACCAACGGCCTGCGCCGGGTGCTGGACGAGCTGACGCTGTCCAGAGCTGACCTGGAGATGCAGATCGAGAGCCTCAAGGAGGAGCTGGCCTACCTGAAGAAGAACCATGAGGAGGTGAGGGCCAGCTTAGAAGATGAGTGGGGAGGGAAGGGATGGAATTAAGACGGGGGAGGGCAATGCTCAGGCCAGGAACACCTCTGACTGGGGAACCATAGTGAGGCTCCTGACTGTGGACTGTGCTTTGGTTGTGCAGGAGATGAACTCTCTGAGAGGCCAGGTGGGCGGAGATGTCAACGTGGAGATGGACGCTGCCCCTGGTGTGGACCTGAGCCGCATCCTGAATGAGATGCGTGACCAGTATGAGAAGATGGCCGAGAAGAACCGCAAGGACGCTGAAGACTGGTTCTTCAGCAAGGTGGGTGTCATCCCGGGTGGAAGAGACCCAGGAGACCTGCCTTTTAGGAACTTCTAGTGTGAATGCTTTTTTTTCTTTTCTGCAGACAGAGGAGCTGAACCGTGAGGTGGCCACCAACAGCGAGCTGGTGCAGAGCGGCAAGAGCGAGATCTCCGAGCTCCGGCGCACTGTGCAGAA
The DNA here is from genome assembly GCA_004023965.1 of Spilogale gracilis. Lineage (NCBI taxonomy): Eukaryota > Metazoa > Chordata > Mammalia > Carnivora > Mephitidae > Spilogale > Spilogale gracilis. The sequence continues at coordinate 10,981 of PITA01013346.1, read as the reverse complement.
CCTGGAGATCGAGCTGCAGTCCCAGCTCAGCATGGTAGGGGGGCTGCCAGGTGGGGCTTGGACTCAGGACTAGGTGGGAGGGAATGACTACCCTCACTGATCTCTTATCTTTCCCTCCATCACAGAAAGCATCCTTGGAGAACAGCCTGGAGGAAACCAAAGGCCGCTACTGCATGCAGCTGGCCCAGATTCAGGACCTGATCGGCAACGTGGAGGAGCAGCTGGCCCAGCTGCGCTGCGAGATGGAGCAGCAGAACCAGGAATACAAGATCCTGCTGGACGTGAAGACGCGGCTGGAGCAGGAGATCGCCACCTACCGCCGCCTGCTGGAGGGCGAGGATGCCCAGTGAGTGCACTACCCTCCAGCCCAGTTCTGCCCCCACCCCACTATTCACCTGCTCTACTCCATGTGTCTAATGATCTTGCCCTTTTCTGTCTTCATAGCCTCTCCTCCTCCCAGTTCTCCTCTGGATCTCAGTCCTCCAGAGATGGTAAGACCTTCCTCCTCAAGTCTGGACTCATCACCACTTCCTGTCTCCCAGCAGGTCTAGGGAGTTGGTTTTTTGAGGGGCTAAGCTAGAGTTTTCTCCCCCAGGAGCCCTAATAAACCTCTTTGGGTAGAAGAAGCCATTTTCTAAATATTCCTTAGAGTTAGGAGCTGGTGGCCTCTACTTTTTACTTTTGTCACCTAGGGTCTGTGGCAGACCCCACCGTTCTGGTGGTCAGCACCAAGGACAGGGCCCCCAGGTGACTCTTCTTGTCAAGACCAGGCGACTTGGATTGATCTGGACTGAATCAGTCCAGTTTGAGTTTGTAAGAGTCTCCAATCTGAGGACAGAGACTCTGCTCCTGACCTTAAGGAACTCTAGTCTAAAAAATGTGTTGATGGTATCAGTGCTGGGATAAGGGCAGTAAGCAAAGTGATAGTCAGGGCAGAGGGCAGCAGGGTGATAGTTCATTTAAGTTCCATCAACTCCCTGGTCTCCCCACTCTGATTTCTCCATTGCCTGTCCACTGCTGGTAACACCCTCTGTCCCTTCTTCCCCAGTGACCTCCTCCAGTCGCCAGATCCGCACCAAGGTCATGGATGTGCACGATGGCAAGGTGGTGTCCACCCACGAGCAGGTTCTTCGCACCAAGAACTGAGGCTGCTCAGCATTGCTCAGGCCTAGGAGGCCCCCCATGTGGACACAGATCTCACTGGAGGATCCCCTCTCTTGCCCGCCAAGCACTTCACACTTGAGCCCTTCCTCACCCTTGCCCCCTCCTGGCAATCAATAAAGCTTCATTATTTGAGTTGCACAACTCCCGCCTCTGCTTGAGTCAGGAGTGGAGGTAGGGAGAAAGCGGGGGAAGCATCTCTTTGGAGCTCGTCATAGCACCTGTCTGCTGCGTCTGGGACTGGGAGAAAGGGCCTGGGGGCGGACTGGGCTCAGGTCCTGGGATGGCTTTCACCACTTGGAAGGATACTTTTAGCAGTGTGTCCTAGGTCATTTGTCATGTCTCCTAGGGCAGGGAAGAACATTTAGTCACTTACTCATTCATTTGTTTACTCATTTGTTCATTAGTTTGTTTATTCACTTGCCAATAATACTGAGTACCTTTTGTGTGCTTGACACTGTGGCGGGTTAAAGATTTTTTTTTAAAAATATTTTATTTATTTGACAGCGAGAAACACAGCGAGAGAGGGAACACAAGCAGGGGGAGTGAGAGAGGGAGAAGCAGGCTACCTGCCGAGCAGGGAGCCTGATGTGGGACTTGATCCCGGGTCTCCGGGATCATGACCTGAGCTGAAGGCAGTTGCTTAACCAACTGAGCCACCCAGGCATCCCAAAGATTTTTTTAAAACAATGTTCTCATCAGCGATTTCTTTGAGAATATATTGAAAGCGATAGCTCTTCTCTCCTCCCCCAGCCCAATAAGCACACACACATTTGCACAGAACTCATGAGGTTCGTGGATCCCTTAAAGCTTATCCGTGGAGGTCCACAAACCTAGTAAGAAGTCATGCTTTACTGAGAAATTGTCTCCCTCCATCCCACCTGCTCTTGCCTCTAGAGGGCTGAACCTGCCTGCTCTCAGTTGATGCAGTGCAGGTTGATTATCATCTCCAAGCCTCAGTTTCCATGTGTGTAAAGTGGATACAAGGACATTACCTACTTCATGGGCTCTTTGTGAGGATTTGCTGGAGGAACGCATGAAGCCCACTAGCACAGGGCCTGGCACTGGGCAGACTCGGGGCACGACTGTGGCCAATACTGGGTGAGCTACCTCTCATGGGTGGTGATTCTCCATCTATGATGAGGCAGTTTTAGAGGCTTTGGGAACTGACTGATGGGATTCTAACCCCGGCTCTGTTCTGTATTAGCTCTGTGATCTTGGAGAGTCTCAATTTCCCCACTTATCAGTAAGCATGGTGAACTCAGCTTCTTGGAGTTAATATGGGAATCCAGTAAGTGAAGGCACATTAAGAACCAGGTTGTAGATTTGCAGAAGACTTCTCTGATGAAAAGTCTTTCTGTAGGGGGCTGGAAAAGGAGGAGGAAGGGGAGGATCTCACCTGAGTGCATAGTGAAGATTCCAGAGCTGGGTGGGGCTCATGGCCCTGAGCTAGGAAAGAGTTGACTAGTCACTGTGTCAATTTCAAGAGCTCATTCATTTGGCTGTGTGAATGAAACTTCTAGGCGGGAACAAGGATGGGACTGGGGTTAAAGAAAGACTTAGTTCTTGAGAGCAAGGGATCTAGGATCTTGAGAGCCTAGGCTCTGGAATTAGACACCCTAGGTTAAAGTCCTGGCTCCCACACTGGCTAGCCTGGAAGAATTTGGAAAAGATCCCCTTTTATAAAATAGGGAATGAAAATCCTTACCACATAAGGCCAATGGTAGATTGGGTGATCTCATGCAGGCAGAGTTTAGCATTATGGTTGGCAAGCAGTTGGTGCTCTATAAATGGTAGAGTAAAAGGATGAGTTATTAGGAATTGGAATGAAGTGATGTTGGTTTCTCTTCACCTCATCTTTACCCCAGGGAAAAGAGGCCTGCTTTGTGTTCCTGAAACTCTGGGATGTCTTTTTACCTGCGTTTTGGCATTAGGAAGGGTTTATCTGGGGTGATGTCTGGGGGAGGAGTGCTCCATTATGGAGAAGAATGATTAGTTTTGGAAGTACGAGGGGACAACTCAGGGAGGAGGTCTTTGAAGGATTGTCCTTGGGTAGTGGGAAGGGATGGTTCTGTGACCCTAAGAGATAGGACCCACACGATAACTGTAGGGATGATGGACCCTAGGAACTAGTGTTCCCAGCTGGGCAATGAGCTCACATGTGGCAGGAATCTGGGGAGTGGCTCCCATCTGTCAGCAGTCACCCATGAGGACCAAAGCCTAGAATGGTCTAGACTGTGTAAGAATTCCCAGACATCACTCTGGGGTGGAGATGGCGGCAGATTAAAGCTTCCATCCCCAAAAGAGAACTGCTTTAGAGGAATATAGAATGTGAGGTTTTTTTTTAGACTTGAGCGTGGTGTGGTGGGCTTCCTCTCCTTCTGACTCGCTGCCATTACTGTTTGGAGGAAATACAGGGGCAGTGGGCTTGCTTGATGGTAGGTGGCTGGAGGTCACCTGGTTGAAAGCAGGTTGGGTAGTGGGAGGGAAGGAACTCAAACAGTGGGCCTTGAGGGGCTTCCACGCTGTCTGGGTCCCAGAGGAAAAGAGCAGACAGAGCTGCCATGCCAGAATCTCACGTGGAGACCCCCCACTCCGGGGCCCCCTGCCACTAGATTGCACTGGGAGGACTGGAGTCACCACTTGAGTCCTGCTGCTGACCAGTGACCTTGTCTACAAGGCCTGGCACCACAAGAACCCACCTGAAGACCTGGGCCAGACACTCCAACGATGGCAAAGCTGCCTCCCCCACCACCAAGTGGGATCTGAGTGATGGGAAACCAGGAAAGTGACTCCACAGCACAGTCTTGTGGAGGTAGAAGGAATTACCTCTGGGAGGCCTGGGGCAGGTCACATGGCCTCTCTGGCCCCTCTTGCTGCTGCCATTTGGTAGGAGTGATCCTCTCAGAGTACAGAGAGGCGATGGCGGAGGAGTGTGGGAGACGGCTCCTCCAACTTCTTCAGCTTAGGTGGCCGTGGACTGCTCTAGGTCATACAGACTGAAAGTGGACCAGGTGCTCAGGCCTCTGGTCCTTGACCAGGCTTGTGCTTCCTTCCTGTTGTGTTCTCTCTCAGGTATGGGACGAGGCTGAGAGCCCCATGGAACCAGTATGCATTTTTTTGTAGCTTAATCCAAGGTTTTTGTGTCATGGATGGGTCCACTTTGAAGTACTGGGTCTTCTTTAGTTTTGGGGCCCTTTTTATTGTGAGAGGAACTCAACTGTGTCCAGGGAACTTGATGGCCTAAGTGGCATATCGGCCTGTGGTTACCTGATCTGGTAAAAGGTTCTTCCTCAAGGCCACAGATGACCTGGTTAGATAATGTAGCCAACTAGTCCTACAGCCTAGTGTCAGAGGGGAGAGCCCAAAGGACGCCTGAGGCCCAGGAGGCTGGAGGTCCTGGTGTCCCAGCCTGGACCACCTCATTGAGCTTAGATGCTGTCACAGCAGGGACCAGGGGATGCTAGGGACTTCCAGGAAAAGGGCCTGGCCTCGGGCAGACAGGACACGCACCAGCCTCTCCTCCTTTGCCCTTTGCTGGGCCAGTACTTTCCTGCTGGGACTTTCCTGTGTAACACCATCAGCTACAGGGCCAGGCCTGGGAAGGGAAGCTTTTTCCTTAGAGGTACCCTACAAACTTTGGGGCACCTTGGCATGGGGGAAAGGGTAAAATGAGACACAGAGATAGAAACAAATGCATATAGATGAGAGACAGAGTCAGAGACAGAGAGAAACAGAGAGAGGGTCAGAATCAGAGACAGTCAGAGAGAGGCAAGAGAGAGAAGGCCCTGGGCTAGGACTAGGAAGTGAGGGCCACTCATTTGTTCATTCATTCATTCATTCACTCACTCATTCACTCACTCACACATATTTATTGCAATTTGCTCTTTCACATGTGAAGGAACGTGGGGGTGTATCGAGACAGACTGAAACAAGGAGAGAGGCAAAGTGAGGAGGAAGGCAGAGAGGGCCCCAGAAGGTGTGTGAGGCTAGGGATAGAGAGACGGAGCCCTGAGCCTTGTGCCCATTTTAGTGCCCACTCGCTGCAGGACCAGCCTGCTCTACCTTGTGTTTGTTTAGCTCTGTGACTGTGGCCAAGACACTTAGCCCCTTCTGAGCCTCGGTTTAGTCACCTGTAAAATGATCTAAAAATTAGCATCTACCTCATTAAACAATTGTGAGGATTAAATACAACGGGGCAGGAAAAGCAATGAGGGTCTTGCCTGGAGCCCTGGAGGTTCCTTGATGGAAGAAATCATGGTCCTCCAAACTTTGTGTGCCCTCCTCCCCAGTCTCCACTGAGCATGTCCTCGATCTTACTAGGGGCTCCACAGACCAAAGGGGTAGACTGATAACAAGAGAGAGGGCTGGGAACCCAAGTTGTCCACAAGGTTCCAGGGGAAGCTAGGGAGCAGGCACAAGGCCACGGACAGGAAAATGTCCCACTAGGTGCTAGACCCACACAAGTAGTTTTACATTAGCTCTTTTAAGTTTCACTATCAACCCTTTAGCCACTCTGGCCTTCTGCCTTTGCAGTCATGTTGCTCCTTCCCACCTTAGGACATTTGCACATGCTGTCTATGCCTTCCCAAGGATGTTCCTCTCCTGGGTCACTCCCACTCATCCTTCGCTGAAGTGTTTTTTTCCCAGGGAGACCCTCCCCGATCTCCCAGATGGGCCCCACCTTCATTATGTACAGCCTATTTTCCTACCAACCGGTTTTGAATTATACATTTATTCTCGAGAGTCTGTTTTATCCCAAAACTGTCCAAGAAGGCAGGGGTTAATGCCTGGTTTGCTCACCTCCTTATCCCCAGCGCTCAGGACAATACCTGGAATATAGTAAGTACTTAAGAAAATAATCCAATTTACAGTGAGGAAATTGAGATTCAGCAAATGGAAGCAACTTTCCCCAAATGAGTGGAAGAACTTGGTTTTGGACTCAGTCCTGCCTGGCTCCAAGAGCTGGCGCTCTGAACTTCTTTGCTAAGTATGTCCTGACACCCTTGCCCAGGGCCCCTGGTGTCATAGGGTCTGGCTACGTGGGCTGGTGGCAGGCACCTAAGATGTGAGGAAAGAAGCATTGGCAAACAGGTGAAGGCGCCTGACCCTGAGCCAGTGAGCAGTCCCTACCTCGATGGGTAATGGAGGTGCTGGCCGGCGGGCCCACGCCTGCCTCCCAGAACAGCCACGCACGATGACTCAAGGCACTCCCTGGGCCCCACCTGGGACTCAGTGACACAGCAAGTGCGGAGTGTGAGTGGCTGGTTGCAGGCAAGCCTGAGGAAGGCTGCCCTTGTCCCCTCACCCCCCAGCCCCCTTCCCCCTTCCCCTCTTGGGACACTTTGTAGGTGGACTCTGTTTTCCTCTCTGCTCTTCTGTTTGCCCTCTTCAAGTCTGAGCAGTCCCTTGTGTCCCACTCCCCCTACCCCTGAGGGAGGGGCTTCCACTGTGGGGGCTGGCACGGTGGGTGCGGGCTACAGCCCTGCCGGATCTGCCCTGGGTCTAGGTGCCAGCGTGCCCTGAGCTGAGTATGCGCCGTCTCTCACTGGTGCTCTGGAGGTTTCCTGCAGGAGGGGTTCAGGTGAGACTCAGAGGGCAGCCCCTGAGCCCTGAGAAGGTACGAGAGTGAGCCAGAAGAAATCCCTCACCTAGGCCAGGGCTCTGTGAGCTTCCCCCATCCCTGAGTCCGTCTTTCGTGGTCTGGATCCTTGTGCCAGAGAACTTGTGGGGGAAGAGATGGTGCCCAGGGGTTGCGGGAGGAGGGCGTGGGGGGAGTGGGACACAGGAGACTGCTCAGACTCAGGCAAACAGGAGCAGAGAGGAAAACAGAGTCTACCTACAAAGTGTTCCCAGCGGGCAGGGGAGAAGGGGGCTGGAAGTGAGGGGACAAGGGCATTTCCCAGCTGTAGGACTATAAGCTCTTCTTGAAAGTAGGGCCAGATGTGGAGGGGACTGGCAGATGTGGGGAGCAGGGCCACCCATGGGAGGCATTCATCCAGAGACCCCTCCCGGTGAGGCCCGATGCACGCGCTGTATTTATGGTCCCTGACAACTGTATGTGGAAGGGCTTCTCATGAGGATACTGAAGCCAAGGCCCAGGGCCAGGATGGGGCTGGGAGGCAGCCCCTTGTCTCCAGTCCACTGCATCCCTGAGCCTCAGTGAGGAGTGCCAGATGTGGGGAGCAGAGAGACAGAGAGAGAACTCAAGAGAGGGTGGCAGGCCCTGAAGCAGATGTGTGGGGACAGCCCAGAGCTGGGAGAAGGGCCTGGTCCTCTTAGCACTCCGAGAAGGGAGCAGGGCTGGCAGTGACCAGGACTCCCTCAGGGCAGGTAGAAAATTGGCCAGTTAAGTCCAAAATTCAGGGGAGAGTCAGCTGTGACCGTCGACCTGGAGCATGTGAACTGTTAAGTCTTCACCTCGCAGTTGCCCTGGGAGATGGGTGTCTTGTCTCCCCCCCACCCCCAGCATCCCCTAGTAGCTGCTGGTAGCTGCCATGGAATTCTGAGGGTTTCCACCCGCTGCTCTGAGCCGCGTGTGGGTTCAGCTGCCGGGAGGGTGGGGTGGCTGAGGACAGGGGCTGGAGGGTTCTGGACTTGGGCTGGAAATGGGCTCTCTCACCAAAGCCAGCTGGGTAGCAGTACCTGAGCTGGAAGCTTCCGGTCAGGCAGGGGGTCCCGCCTGCTCCAGTACAGTCAGGCCTGGATGTTTCGGACCATTCCCAACCCCGACATGAATGCCTTTGCAGAGATGTTGGCCCCCAGAGGGGCTGCTCTGCTTGCTCTGGCCTCCCCTGCTCACCCTGGCTCCGCCAAACCCTCCTCTAGCTGGCTCGGGCATCTGAGATGGGGGGTGTGAATCCGGGGGTGATAGTATCACATGGGAATCGGGGAGGAGGGAAAAAAGGCTGGGGCCTTCCCAGAGCTCCAGTTACATCGCAGGCAGGGGCCCGGCTCCCCAGCAGAGCTGGGGAGGAGCCTAGGAAAGGTCTGCAAACAACATGCCTGCCATCAGCCGTGGTGTAAGTTTCCCGTGTCTTAGACATTCACACAATGCTTTCAAGATATTTTGTACTTGCTGTTTAATTTTTTATTTGGTACTTAATATTTTATATTAATATTTTGTATGATCCATTTAAATAGTTACTGCATCTTGGTACATCAGTTTACCTGTCATTTTTTAAAAAAAGATTTTTTTTATTTGACAAAGAGAAACACAGATCAAGAGGGAACACAAGCAGGGGGAATGGGAGAGGGAGAAGCAGGCTTCCCGCCAAGCAGAGAGCCCGATGTGGGGCTTGATCCCATAACTCCGGGGTCATGACCTGAGCCTAAGGCAGTCGCTTAACCAACTGAGCCACCTAGGCGCCTGAGCTTACCTGTCATTTTAACAAATAGATGTTTATGAAGGAAATCCTAGACTACTCTGTTACTACCAAAAACTGAAAATCAGAATCACTTGCTGGAAATAGGAGGAAATGATATAAGTAAATATTAACTTCTAACTAGATACTGTTGCCTCCTGCAGGTTCAGAACCCAAGACCAACTTTGGTTTGTGAAATGGCGATTGGCAACTAGGGAGGTATGTTGAAGGGGCTGTGGAGTCCACCTGAGATTTTTTCCTTTACTGATCAGAAGGTTGAAAAATAGAAAAAGAAATGTTTTTCTCACTGTGTGACTCAATATTACAACATACCTCATAGCATCTCAAGAAACACTGGTCCTTTATGAAGACTGAGTGTCCCGTAGCTATAGTCCAGAGGTCACTGCCTTTTCCAGAAGCTGTCGCTGACCCCCTGGCGTCTCTCTTCTCACCTTTAGTTCTTAGCATCTCCTACCTGGAGTGACCAAGTTATCCTTCCTTTATTCCACATGTGTTGGGATCTTACTTGGATGAGACATGGTGCTGGGCACGGGGACAAATACAAGTTGAACAATGGAGCAAAGTGTGAAGCGGGGGGGAGAGGATGCAGGAGGGCTTCATGGAGGAGGGAGCACATAGATGGGTAGCCAAAGATGAGTAGGAGTCTCTGGGTAGAAAAGATGGAGGGATATTTGAAATTGGAGCAAACTGGAATCTCTGAGCATTCTCTGAGGTTTGAGGGGCATTTGGGAGCATTGCAGGGTTTGGTTAGGGGGTCTGGAGAATGACGGCAGATGGGGCTGGGATGGAAAGATCAGAATGGGCCTTGAGTGCCAGGAAGGTGGACCTTATCTTAGAGGTGAAGAGAAGAGATTGGAGTGTTGTGGCCACATTGGGGTTTGGAAAGACCACTCGGCTGCTGTGTGGAGGAGTCAGGTTTGAGAGAGGCTGGGAGAGCAGCTATGAGCTGATGGCAAAGATCCCGGTGATGGCATAGTCTAGAGGGCTGCTGGGGTTGAATGATCAGAGCCAGTTATATTTCTCCAACACTTCTCATGGGTCTCTTCCTAGGAGACGGGCACACCATTAACAACATCATTTTACAGAGGAGGAAACAGAGGCACAGGGGACTTACATAGCTTGCTGAAGTGACAGAGCTTGTGAGCGGGGAGCTGGGGTTGACTCAGGTAGTCTGGCACCAGAGGTCCCTGCCTTCCTTACCTCGGTCTTCTGGTCTTCCTCACTAGAACATGTTTCTCACTTTCTGCCTGGAGCAGGGGCCTGCAAGTTCCAGGAGGTCTGGAAAAACCATACATCTCCATATCCCTCCCAGTACCTAGTATGGGCTAGACAGTCAACCAAGAATCAATTCCACACCTCCTGCTGGGCCCTGCTAGAGGACCAGGACTTTTGAGCCCCTTGCCTTCCTGCTGGAAGGTCAGCCAACATCAGCACCGCTTTCTTTCTTCAGTCTTTCCCCTGTGTCTTTTATGTGAGCTCTGCTTGCAGTTTCTGAGTGCTGGTGGGCATGTTCCTTTGTCACCGTCTCGGCCTCTCTGCCATGCCACTTGTCTCCATCAGACTGGAGTCTCTGAGAGCAAGGACTGGGCTCCCCGTCAGACTGGGACTCTGAGAGAGCTGGGGCTGGGCTTCTCACTCTCACTGGAGTCTGTAGGCAGGGGCTGTGCCTGCCCCGTCCTCTATGGTAACTCCTTGGTACCCCAGTCCTAGCTCCCCCAGAGTGGGCACAAGGTGGGAGCAGGGAAGGATGCAGACAGTGAGAATCATCAATGCAGGAGGTGACTCTACTCCTGGGAGTTTCCCTCCCAGAGGGGCTAAGACTCAGACCTGCTGTCGGGCCAGCCAGAGACCAAACTCCAAGATCTAGGTCACCCCCTTGGCAGCAGAGCTGATTTATGACCCCCTGACAGCCTAATATCGCCAAATTACCCCACACAATGGAGAGAGGCTGGGCTGCCTCCAGGCAGCTGCCAAAGGACGCTGAGCCGGGGGCAGCCCTGCCACCTGCCCATCCCAGACCTCCTTCAGGTTTGTGGGGGGAGGCTGGTACAGACAGAGGGCACACCTAGGCGTGCCACCTTCAGCTGGGGGTATAAGTAGGAAGCCCTGGGGACAGCTTGGTACCCTGCATTCGGGAGCTAGCTGCACTCTGACGACTGCTTCCTGTCCCACGAAGGACAGCAGGGCCAGCCATGAGTTGCAGACAGTTCATGTCTTCCCCGTGGAGCCGCAGCAGCTCTGGGGGCAGTGCGGGCAGCATGATGTCCTCATTCAGTCGCATGAGCTCCTCAGGGGCTGGTGGAGGAGGGGGCCGGTTCAGCTCCTCCAGTAGCTACGGAGTGGGGGGCTCTGGGGCCTGTGCGAGGGGAGGTGGTGGCAGTTTCAGTTCCAGCTATGGAGGGGGTTCTGGGGGTGGCTTTAGTGCTGGCAGCTTT
>PITA01013345.1:0-57949 GCA_004023965.1 Spilogale gracilis | reverse complement strand
GATTATATTGTTAAAGTCATTTGCTTTAATCATGACTTTTAAGAATCTTACTCAGTTTCTACTTGAATATGAACACATAAGCATAAAGTTATGAAGATAAATTATAAATTTTGAAAATTACTACATTCTTATTTTAGAATAGAAAGGCAGAAAATGCATTTAATGAAGAGAAAATTAAACAAAAGAAACTTGTCTTTCAAAACATAGGCAAAATTCAAATGCACAAGTGCAAAGAAATAGTCCTGAGTTATCAGAAACAAGATGAATAGAGAGGAAAAGTTCCATCAAAACACATTTCGAAGTGATATTCCTTTTTTGTAAGATAGTCTACAAAATTGGCAATTAGCAACTCTTGTTTATTGTGCAACTGCAAGTCTATTTTAGTCTTGTTTGGAAGAAAGCCCAAAACTGGAATTGCATAGTTAAGATCTTTTAAAAGAAAAGTAAGATATTTTGATAACCTTGGGAAAAGTGTACGCTATGCTTCAGATGACTGGATTAAATGGCTTTTTATTTAAAGGGTTTATGAAAACAAAAATAAATGCTCCACAAAGTAACAACCAGAAGGCAGATAGGGAACATTGGCATCTCGTAAAGGATAGGCAGAATTATGGAACACATTTATGTCTTGCATGGAACATTTTCTTAATTTTCACATGTAAACTCAACATTTACAAAAAACAATGGGAGCACATTTAAATGAATAACGTGTGAATGAATGTCTCTTCATTGCCAAAAAGTATTTTTTTCTGAAGTACAGTCTTAGGCTGGCTAACAGGCCCATTTGTGCTTGGTTTGTCTTCCCAGGTGGTTCTTCCCAAAATTTTTCTGCCCTCAAGATCTACTAGAGTCAGAAAAAAAGATAATATCAGAATCTTTGTGCTTTTAGTTTTGGCTAGAGGAAAACTCTTTCATAATTTATTATCACATTTGTCCTCAACCTATCTTATTCATATTGCTTTTAAAAGACTTTTTATTTAACCAAAAACAAACAAAAAACTTGGAACCATAGAATATATATGTGACATTGTCTGGTATTTTAGTTATGTCTGGATTTAATTCACCAATTATGTTGTTATGCAAGTAAAAAAAATGCAAATTTGGTGAAGACAATATTACCAAACTATAGTGGGCTGCACTTTGCATTAAATCCAAGAGCAAGGAGAAAATAGCTTTAAAAGTAATTGCATATGTATGTGTTCATTTAATGTTATGATTTGGGGAGATAGCCAACTTTATTTCACATGTGGGAATATTCACCTATCAAGATGTTCTCACTGAAGTAGATGTCTTTTTACTCTAGCAATATTTGTGTCATTCTTCTTTCCCTGCTTCACCCCATGTTTTATTCTAATGCCCTAGTTTCATTATTATTATTAAGTATAGTTTTAATTTCAAATTGATAATAATTCATTCTCTCAGTTGAAAATTTAAAAAATTCCCAAATCTATTAAAAAAGAAAAAATGCTTCATTCATATGTAAATATACTCCTAATTTTAGTAGACTTTTTTCAATTTAAAAAATAATGTGAACAAATCTTTAATGTACAGCTCCATGAATTTTCCCAAAGTAAACTTATCCTTGAAATCACATCTTCATTAAGGCAAACATTACCAACATTCAGATCCTCCCTTGAGCCTATTTAAATGCAGTCATGCTCAATGTTCATTTCTGTGCCTGACATCTGGCTTCTTTTAGTATCATTATTTTTATTGTTATTATTATCTGAGTGGAGGGCAATCAATAAATATTCAAATTGCTTTAACATTTGCCTTTTATAAATTTATTACTATAAACATGCTTGTATATGTCTTGTTGTAATATCGTACATATTTCTTTTGGAGAAATATGGAGATGTAGATGAATAATAGATATGTCCATGTTTAGCTTTTAAGATATTGTCAAATGATTTTCCAAAGTTGTTGTCCCAACTTAGATTCTAACCACCTGTATGGTAAGTACATGTAGTTTGCATGTTTTCACCCCGTATATCTTTGTTTGTTATAGGATATGCTCAGTGAATCACCGCTGACACCATAAAGGGTTAAACAATGAACGGTTTATTATAGCTGGCCAGCAACCACTCACTAGAGAGTCCAGTCTCTGCGAGGGCCGTGACCCAAGGGCGGTCTGGGTATTTAAAGAAACAAACATATCCCAGGGGCATGCCTCCCAAGACATGCAACAAATTCTGGTGGGTATGTCTTGAAAGAAAGAAAACATATCTTGATGGGCATGTCTCCAAAGGAACAGAACATACCCAGGTGGACATGGTTCCATTTCATAGCAAAGTAGAAATAAGCTTATTCTTTTACAGAAGTGGGACTAGCTGGTTATGCAAGATAATGCAGTGGGATGGTTTATTATAGTTTTGTAATGGGCCAGAGCAGGTTGGGTACTTTCCAGCTCCAAGTTCTGAGAAATGCTTATATTGTTGGGCTCACCTAGGGTCAGATATCCTCGTTAGCCTCACAACAGCCATTTTGTGTATCTGGTGACCATTTTACAGTTCTTCTTGAGGACTAATTGTGTAACTGTGTTTTTACATGATTATTTACCCAGTACCATTTATTAAAAATGTCTCAATTTACCCACTTTTCTATAAAGTTGTTTTGTCAAATTAAGAGTCCTTAGAATTTAATATATCATTTTTGAATTTAATAAATATTGAATTAATATTTATATTAATATAAATATGATAAATTTAATGTATCATTTCTTTGTTCTATAATCATGTCTTGAACCAATATCAAAATACCTTAATTACTGAAGTTTTGTAGTAATCCTTGGCATCTTGTAGTTCAGATCCTGAAGTGAAAACTGTTCCCACTACATTTCAGTCCTTTGTATTTCTTTGAATTTGTAATAAGTTGCTCAATTGCTTTTACATTTAAAAACAAACAAACAAACAAACAAAAACAACTGCAGTTTCTTAATTGGATGCCAGACATTTTGTGTGAGAAAAACTGGAAGCTATAAATGCTATTACTCCCTATAGGAAGGATTCACCTCATCTCTGATAATCAGCATGGACACACATCACTTAGAAATAATCAAGACCTATTCCTAATCAAGACATATTTGTAGACTAAATACACATCAGTCCATCTCTGGTTCACCCCAGTCCTGGGATATAACTGTCTTCTCAACTTGGAGCCTAGTTTTGATATTTAAAGCTTGTCCTTGACTGACACAGAACTTAGATTTTTGCATTACCTTGGGTGCTATAAGAATACTAAAAAAAAAATCTTCACTGATATGGGGGCCTGGGTGGCTCATATAGCTAAGTGTCAGTTCAGGTCATGATCCCATGGTCCTAGGATTGAATCCCACATCAGGCTCCCTGCTCAGTGAGGAGTCTGCTTCTCCCTCTCCCCTTGCCCTCCCCGTTGTTCCTGTGCGCACTCTGTCTCTCTAGGGAAAATGAATAAATAAATAAACAAACAAACAAATAAATAAAATATTTAGAACAAAATCTTCATTGATAGTTAAAACCATTACTTGGTAAAAAAGAGTATACTGTGGGTGGCGCCTGGGTGGCTCAGTTGGTTAAGCGACTGCCTTCGGCTCAGGTCATGACCCGGGATCGAGCCCCACATCGGGCTCCCTGCTCAGTGGGAAGCCTGCTTCTCTCTCTCTCACTCCCCCTGCTTGTGTTCCCTCTGGCTATGTTTCTCTCTGTCAAATAAATAAATAAAATCTTAAAAAAAAAAGTATACTGTGGAGGTCTGTGTATGTCCTTTTTCTCTGGAACTTCAGTCCCTAATATACTGACTGCTTTTATAATCATAAAATGCAGTTTTTATGGCTACAAATCCATGAGATTGTCTAAAGCACTGCTTTCACTTCTTTTAACACCCATGGTGCCAAGCACCAGCAAATACTTAGGTAGGAAAAGCAGGCACAGAAATGTTGAACTTGATTAACATAAATGAATCATTCTTCTCACATTCTTCAAATCCTGGCTGGCTTAGCAGATCTCATATATCTTCAAACAGAAGATTATTGTTTTTGTTCTGTTGTTCACATTTAATCTGTTTTTCTAAATCTCATTGGGACTATTTTTTGGCTACAGGCTAAATAGAAATTTAGTAATTATTAGTACAGTAATAGTGAAAATGACAAATGTCTCATCTTTTCAAATGGAATAAGTAATTTGCAAAATTTGGAAGATAATATAGTAAATGGCAAGTAAAATTCAATCTACTATGTTACTGAAGTTCTTAGATATTTCCTTCACTCTTTAGTTTTTTTAAAAGCGCAATATATGTTTTTGATTCCTTCCCTTCTCCAAGAATACGCATCTTCCAAACTTGTTTTCTGATTTGTTTTAGGTTTAAGAATCTTAGTTTTATTTTACCAATATTTTATATGTAATTTCATTTGTAATTTTTTACTTCTGGGATTCTGGTTATTTGTAGATTTATGTTGGCTCTGAGTTATATATGCCTATCATTGTCTCTCTTATCATCTTTATCCTTTCATTTCCCCTGCATTTTTAGAGTATATTTTTCCTTCGGTTTATAGGTTAGCTAGAGCTCTCTAATTTTTCTGATAGAAATTTTGTTACTAATTATACCTAGTCAGTGTCATTTTTTAACATTTTATTTTAATTTCCATGACTTTCTCATTACTCAGTAGTCTTTTGTTTTGTTCGTTTTTTGTTGGGACCTCCTGGAGCCCGCTAGTTTGCGGCCATTAGTGGAAGTCGGCTGGGGTGGCCTCTTAGGCTTCTCCGGAATACTTCCACATACGTGACCTAGCTGAATCTTCCCGGGCTCCTCTAGCCAGCGCGGGGACTGGCGAACTTAGCCCCACCCAGCAGTCTGGCCTGAAGTCTGCCTAAGGCCTTAGTGATAGCCACTAATGAGCTCCTATTAGCCCCTGCTACTTCTTTTACTCCCTCCTTTCCTCTCTATAAAACTGTGTCTCTGAAACAATAAAGCTGAGACTGCAGCGCCTTCAGGGCTGACTCAACTCCCAGCGGCGGCGGCTCGGTGTGGTTTCTTTCCCAGTTTGAGGGGGGGTGGGGGCGGTGGGGGGGGTAGGGGTGGCCATCGACACTTACCATCTCGCTCAGCCTCCGGAGGATAACAGGCTGGTCCAGTTATCCCTCCCCTGCACCAGTGTTGCAGAGAGAGCAACAGTTTTTTAGAATAAAATTAATTTGTAAAGATCTTTTTAAACAAGTTCTTTGAATTTCTGCAATAAAGATGTTCTATAAATTGTCTTTGTATGTTTATGTCACTTTTTCTTTTACACTGAATTTTGAAATGACATCATATTTAAGGTTTATTTTCTACTTATTCTTATAACAAAAAGTGTATCCATATATATTTTTTATTTGATTTTTTAATGCAAGTTCTCTTAACATTTTAAACTGAAGTAGATGCTTACAATCCATAATTATTTTCTAGCCAGTGTGAAACTATGTGTGTGCATGGGGTGTATGTGTGTGAGAGACAATCTAAACATGTTAAAATCCTGGAATGCCTGGGTGGCTCAGTTGTTAAGTGTCTGCCTTCGGCTCAGATCATGATCCCAGGGTTCTAGGATCCAGCCCTGCATCAGGCTACCTGCTGGGTGGGAAGCCTGCTTCTTCCTCTCCCACTCCCCCTGGTTGTGTTTCCTCTCTTGTGCTCTCTCTCTCTCTCTCTGTCAAATAAATAAATAAAATCTTAAAAATAATAAAAATAAAAAAATAAACATGTTAAAATTCGTCAATAGGTAGATAGTGTGATGGCAACCATGATAATTTAATTTTTAAATCATTTTATATATGCCTCTTATATAAAAGCTGTATGTATTTAATGTATATAGTTAGAGTTTGAGGATAAATAACACATATGAAACCATCAGCACCATCAAGGTCATACGCATGTAAATCATAACCCAATGTTTTATCCTGCCCCCCAATATTTCTATTTGTTATGATGATGATAATTATATGTAGTTATAACATTTACCACAATATCTACTCTTTTAGCAAATTTAGGCATGCATAATTATATATTGTTGCAATAATATATATATAATATATAATAATGCAGTAATAACACTAATTATTGTTAACTATAAGTACTGTATAGATCACGACAGAATTATTTATCTTGCATAATTGTAACTTTTTATTCTTTTTTTTAAAGATTTTATTTATTTATTTATTTAGCAGAGAGAAACACAGGTAGAGAGGGAACACAAGCAGGGGGAGTGAGAAAGGGAGAAGCAGGCTTCCCACCGAGCAGGGAACCTGATTCAGGGCTTGATCCCGGGACTCTGGGATCATGACCCGAGCCGAAGGCAGAAGCTCAATGATTGAGCCACCCAGGCACCTCAAACTTTGTGTTCTTTGACCATCAGCTCCCCATTTCTCCCTGTTTGGGAACCACCCTACTCTCTGTGTCTATGAGTTCAACTATCATACGTTTACACATATAAGTTGCCTTGTGGCATTGCTGAAATGGCAACACAATGGAATCCTGGCATGTTCCAGCAGCCTTGAAAGGGTGAGTCACAGTGGCAGAAGGCCTCCTTCATGGAGGACTAGGAAGACATATGAGGACAGAGCTTGTGACCTGGTGGACAGACAGTGATTTGATGTGTTCTGAGAGATGATATATTCCAGAAAAAACCATAGATCGCTTCATCCCACTGCCCCTCTTTTAACTTCCATCCCCCAATTTGATGGGGAGATTCAGAAGGGAGTGTTTGGGCTAGTTCTCCAGCTTCACCATGAAGGTGCAGCTCTATTATTTTAACTTCACTTACCCCTTCCTTCTTACGTATGACAGTCTTATAACATCTAATTTGCCACATCTAGTGATTTGTTTTGGTGCCTCCTGTAGGATGCTCAAAGCCCTTGTGCTGGTCATAGTGTTCTGGTTCTGCTTCTAAGCAACTCATTCATGATTATTCTTCATGGGCAGGATGGGGGTTTGGCTAGAGGACACTTAGATGGGGCTTGCACCTAGTTCTCTCCTCTTCTCTTCAACTAGAGCACTATGTTTACTTGTACATTTCCGATTTCAGACTTTTAGCTGAAGAAACAGCTGCATGTTCTTCTATGCCCACTTGTATGACAAATGAGGATTTTTTTTTTTAAGATTTTATTTATTTATTTGAGAGAGACAGTGAAAGAGAAAGTACAAGTCAGAGGAGTGGTGGATGGAGAAGCAGCTCCCTACTGAGCAGGGAGCTCAATGCAGGGCTTAGTCCCAGGACTCTGGGATCATGACCTGAGTCGAAGGCAGGCATTCAACCACCTGAGCCACCCAGGCACCCTGAGAATTTTTTGTGAATACGTATCTTGGAACAGAATTACTAGATTATCGAGTTAAATGTGTATGTAATTTGATTGGCTATAACCAGATCACTCTCCAGAGTGCTGACGCTGTACACACTCCCACCAGCGGTGCATGCAGGTTGCTATATTTACACCTCCCTTCCAGTATTGGATATCATTTAACTTTCTAAATGATGCTAGTTATCAGGCACAGGTAATATCTCCTGGTGGTTGTAATATGCATTTTGCTGATGACCTATGAAGATCATATAGTATTTGTCATTCTGTGTCTGGCCTATAACACATGGCATAATGACCTCAAGGTTTATCCATATTGTTGCAAATGACAGGATATGCTTCTTTTTTTAAACCTGAACAATATTCCATTATATTTATACACCACATTGTGTATGCATGTGTATGTATATGCATCTGTCTGTCAATAACATAACCATTGATGAAATAGGCTTGCCCAGACTTAATGACATGATGGTAGAAAGGTCTCAAATGCAACAAGAGAAATACCTTGCAAAGCTCTGCTTGCCTTATGTTTTCTACTTTTCCTTTTTCCATGGTATTTCACATGGCCAACCTCAGGGTTAGTATGTAAGAGTGATACCAAAGGGCAAGGGTGTAAAGAAAGGAATGACTTAGGGACATATTCAC
Source organism: Spilogale gracilis (assembly GCA_004023965.1). Classification (NCBI taxonomy): domain Eukaryota; kingdom Metazoa; phylum Chordata; class Mammalia; order Carnivora; family Mephitidae; genus Spilogale; species Spilogale gracilis. The sequence goes on along the minus strand of PITA01013345.1, from coordinate 50,000 downwards.
ATTTTACCAAACCTGCTCTATCTTACCTGAAAGTCCTCTCATGTCCTTACTGCCGGTAATTTGAACAAAAATGTGTTCCTCTAGAAGGGCATCTAAGTATGCTTTCTAAAATTTTACTCAGGTTCTGACCAACAATGACATTAATTTTAGATCATACTTAACTTCTCCAAATAGTAGTCATGTGTAATGCTTAATGTAAAGGAACACACAATTTACCATATTTATTATACAGTATTTCAAACTGAAAAAATTACTTGGGAATATTGTATTTATTATTTTTATTATTTATTATCTTTTTCAGTTAAGACAGAATATTTTTTTCAAACCCATCAGGGAAACGGACAGCTTGAGTAACAAAGTGGTGTGTTTTAAAGCATAAGTTAGTAATTAAAAATGAGACTATACTCTGCTACATACAAGTTAACTGACAAGAGTACAACTTCTTCATGTTTAAAACAGAATATGCTTCCCTGTAAAAACAGCACCTTTTTGACATTTTTAAATTAGTGTTCCTCTCCTTCTTCACCCTCTCCTTCCACAGAATCCTCCCAACCTCCTCATAATCCTTCTCAAGAGCAGCTGTGTCCTCATGGGCCTCAGAAAACTCTCCTCCTCCATGCCCCACCCACATACTAGTGAACAAAGGCACAGTTGGCCTACATCAAGTCAAACTTGTGGTCCAGGCAAGCCCAGACCTCAGCAATGGCAAAGTGTTGCTCAGCAGCATGCACACAACTCACTCTACTTTGGCCAGGTCTCCACCAGGTACTACAGTGGGAGGCAGGTAATTAATGCCAATTTTGAAATCACCAGTCCACAAACTGTATGATATGCTTGGTCTTCATGGTGGCCATGGCAGCATTGACATCTTTGGGAACCATATTGGCATAGTACAGCAAGCAGCAAGCCATATATTTACCATGGTGAGGGTCACATTTCACTGTCTTGTTGCCTTGCTCAAAGCATGCATTGGTGATCTCTGCTACAGAAAGCTGTTCATGGTAGACTTTTTCAGCAGAGATGACTGAAGCATGTCAGACTAGAAACATTCAGGGCTGTATCAAATCTGAGTGAAGCAGTGATGGAGGACATAATTTGACCTACCAATTTATACACACACACACACACACACACACACACACACACATACATATATATATATATACACATATATACACACACACATACATTTAACACATAATAAATTTAGCATTTTGAATCACTGATTGGACAGTAGTAATATACATGCTTTATATTTAGCCCATTGTCTAAACAATTTAAATAATTTTAATAAAATTCATATAACAGTAATTTACTTATAGATCAAAACCACAAAATTATTAAAAAGAATAGTATCTGGGGGCACCTAATGCGTAGATCACTGGGTGTGGGGAATGGGGAATGAATCTTGGAACACTGGAAAAAAAAATTTAAGTAACAATAAAAAAAAAAGAAGCTAGCAGAGGAATAAAAGAAAAAAGAATAGTATCTTGGAGAAGTATTCTTGGTATGAAAAAAAGCAAAAATTGTCAGATTACAAACTGTCACTTGAGAATGGTTTCCATTAAAAAAAAGCTACATGTCAAATTTACATGATTATTTTTCATACATGTGAAAAAGAAAATAATGTTCATTGCAACAAATCAATAATAAAAAGCAGAATAGTGTATGTATATGTATATAATAAGAAATATTATAGAACATAGCATGAACATGATTGAGAACTTATTTTGGGAGCAGTGCTTTTGATGGGGAATTTCAGTTTATATTATAGTTTTATGTTTTAAATATTTGTAAAATTTTTAAAGTTTTATTTTGTGGTAATTGTGTTTTATATTCTATGTTAATGAGAATATGGAAAGCATTTATGATGCAGTGTTTACTGACTATAGAGAGATGGCCATTACTTTTCTACCAGAAGTTAATAAATTACATACATATATAGTATATAGGTATAAAAAGAATTACTTTAACCTTACACATTACCCTAATTCTATAGATAGATCACTAAAGCAGATACTTCCAAAATGTAGAAGTGTCTACTTCTGAAAATAGCAATTTAACCTGATTCCATTCATATATAGTATCGCCTTCTTCCCTTTTCCTATTTAATTCCTTTTGGGATTGAATTCTCAGAATCTTTATGCAAATATAACTCCATTTATTACCACATCTTTTATGTAAAGTGTTCGGATATTTCTTTGGAAGCCATCACTATCACATTTGCTCAATTGCCCATGATGCCAGGGCCACTATTATGTAATGAATACTTGCCTAATATTCGCTTAAAACAATTTTTATTTTCTAGTGACTTAATCAGTGCTTTCTTGTAAGCCTTACTGATGGTTATCTAACTAAGCACTAAAAATACAATACAGTTGATTTATGTACAAAAATTATTGGAGAAAAACGATCAAATATCAGTTAAGAATTTAAGTATTAAAATCATATCTGTACTTTATCAATTACTACTTAATAAGTAAGCCAGGAAAATAGAAGTCACTTTCCATCAGAATAATTCACAGGAACGTTAATATATATACATAGTATTATTAGATTAAAAATCATTTGTAGAAAAGGGCAAAAACTATATTTTCATCATAGAACTTTCCCTCTGAGTCCTCTCATCAACTAGGGTAAAAAGTTTTATAAACCAAAGGCTTAGGGTTCATATAGTTTTAATTTTTAGCTCCTTCATTTATTTCCGAGATACCTTCCTTTTTCCTCTCTTAATTCTTTTCTCTCTTTTATTTATTTTCTGTGGCCTCTTAACCATTATAAATGAAGAGAAAGAGACTCAAACAGTTATGTGCTTTATCCAAGGTCATTGACTTCAATGTGTGCCAGAAATAAAGTGTAAATTCAAGCCTGGTTAACTATAAAATTAGCAACTTATCAGATATTCAGGAAAGACTCATAATAGATAATATTCATCTACTTATTAGAGAAGTAATTAGGCTACTAGAGAAATATTAAGGCTATTTTTTCATACAAACTTTTATATTTACTGTCTGACATACTTGGAGTATAGCAATGGCCACACAGAGCCTCAAATGACATATTTTTAATATGTTTTGACTTCTCATATTTAGGAAGAATTTTGCCACATATTGTTTAACATATGAGACCTACTGTTAAATCTCTCAAATAGGAATCTAAAAAAAAAATGTCATAGTGCTTGGAGGATCTAAGATACTTGGTAGTAGCACTTTGTAAATCATTACATTTATTCATTAGGTGATTTTAAAGTGCTTTTCCTTTTTATTCCTATAAAACCCACTTATAATTCCATTTTGTAAAAATAAAGTTTTATAACTATTAAATCACTTTACTCTTCTAACAGATTTAAAGGATAGTCAGTGGAAGCATGGTTTTCTAATAAAATTAAGATTCAATGCCCTTAAGTTTCCATTTTTAGTACCTGGCACTAAAATGCTAGTCCTTGGATGCCCCATCAGCTTTTGTACATCCCTACTACAGATGTCAGCCAGTCAGAACTTAAAAGAGTACCCAAGACAAAGAAACATCTAAAACCTCGACATCTCACAAACTATGATTCAGTTCTTTATTTCCTAGTTTCTGTGGTCATAATTTCTTTTTACTTTAAATTTATTTTATTTTTTCAGTTTTCCAAGATTCATTGCCCATGCCCTACACCCAGTGCTTATTTCTTTTTAATTTCTGAAATGTTCATGTGACAATATAGTAGGTAGATGTATTTTGAACTTCTTACACAACCTCTGGTCTTTTTTCCTAATTTTGCTTTGTTGATGATTCACATGGTTGGTGTATGCAGCATGCTGTTAGTAAACAAACAAACAAATAAAATCATAGTTGTGTGAGGCTGAGAAGATGAAAGTAGAGAAAAATTGCATTATATGTTTAGGTATTTGAATGTATTCCCTGGGAGTAATTCTCTTTTTAGTCAAGCAGGAAAGATCTTTTTCATTCCATAGTATTTTTTACCATAAGATACTGTGTGGCTAGGAGTCATTTCCCTAGTACCTATTTTACTAAAAATCAAATGCATAAGCAAACCTTAAAGGAAGATGCATTGTTGTAAATCTAAAAATAACAATAATAAAACAAAAATAGAACATTTCTAGGGTGTTTAAAATACCAGGAGAAAAGTGATATACCTCTCTAGGTAACTTAATTCTACTCATCGCTTTAGTTAGCATTTTCAAACTATTTCTAGGTTTATGTTTTGCACCTGCATGTAAATCACACTGTTATTCACCTGAACAGCTTCTTTTGGATGGCTTCCCAGATTGGAGTCATTTGTACACAAAATGTTTTTTTGGCAGGAGAAGCTCTAAGTGAAGTAAACAGTCTTGATTGGTCGGTACATAAAATCCACAAATATACAGTTAGAAGGGAAGAGTTGGTACTGTAATTGTCCAAAAAGCAGTGCTTGGCATTGCAGAATGAAGTATTTTTATTGGATCTCTCTATACTAAGAAGAAGACAACACTGTAGTTTTCATTTGGCAAATGGAATAAATCCAGTGCTTGTAATTTTCCGTTCACTTGGAGATTCTTGCTGCCATTAGAATGATACTCAAAATTGATTTGTATTACTGCAGCTGAACCTTACCAGGCTTTTGGGGGGGAGGTGCTTACTGACTCTGCTTTGCATTTATATATTTATAAATATGCTGAAGCTTCTGTTTGTTCAGGATAAGTGAAAAAAATTGTATAAAAGATTAAGCTACTAATAAGGAGGTTTCACATATGTTACACATTATAGTTGAGAATAAAGACTTCAAACTGCATGCATTTAAATTCTTGCTCAAAAGGTAGAGTTGTGTGTTCAAGAGCAACTTATATGATATCAATAGAATTCAGGTTCATCCTTTGTAACAGGCATAAAAATAGGACATATCCAATAACGTATGAATGAGGGGGAAAATGAGGCAATAAATGGAAAGACCTAAAAATTATCAATGTGTGTTGCTGATTGCCGTAATTGCATGTTAAAATTAATATTTTAAAATATTTTATATTCACGTAAATCTTTTGATGTTATCTTTATAATACCTTTATGTATTTTATTTTATTGTATAGATAAACTACAATTCAGGAACATTTCATGATCCTTTACTTGTCGAGTAGAAGAAACAGATGCCAAACTACAAGTTCCTTTTTCTCTCTTACGATTTAGTGTAAGTATAAACATTCAAAATTTCATCCTTTACCCATTTTTTTTCCAAAAAAAACCCACATTCTTTTATAATCATACCATTCCTCAATTTATAACTGTGAGCATCAGTTATCATTCTTTAGTCTTACAGTAGAACTAAATTTTTTATGTGTCCTATGTTTTGTTGGTACATTGTGCAAGTTTCATGCCATATATTACAATATGCTTAATCTTAAATATGATGTTATCTAATCACATCTTTTCCATGAAGTAAACATTTATATATTTTATTTATATAAAATTTATTTTAATAACCCCCAAAATTGTGGTTATTTGAGTTTGTTAGAGTAATAGATAAAGGTGAAAAACACTGGACAGAACATAGATTTAACTTACTGAGACACTGATAGTATATGATACTGGAAAGAAGGGATCCTTTCATATAGTAAAACATAATAATGGAAATAATAAAAACATTTGGCTTTTTTCTACCCAACATTTTATTACTTTTATCATAAAAAGCAAGTTAATAAGCCTATGAAATTGGAAGCATGTTATCAGTAGAAAATCTATTTGATCTGTTAATATGAAAGGAATTTTTCTAAAACCTATTTGTACTCACTGAAAATTTTGCTCACTAAAAATGAACTTATTTTCAATATTTTCCAGGATTCAATATATATTATTATATTGAATGTATATATATTCAATATATATTAAGTTGCCAAACTTACTCTACTCATTTACTTATTCAGCACATATTTAAGTACATGCTATGTATGTGACAAATAAACATAGCCGTGACCAAAAGGGGCTTATAGTTTACTTGAGCAGATACATGTTGTGATGGTTATTACTTTGTGTGTTAACATGACTGGGTGAAAGGATGCCCAAATAGCTGATAAACAGATTAATTCTGGGCATTTTTTTGAGGGTGCCTTTAGAAAACATTACCATTTGAATCAGTAGACTGAGTAAAGATTTCCTTCACCAGTGCCTGGTGAATGAATCACCCAATTCATTTAGAGCTTGAACAGAATGAAAAGGTAGAGAAAGGGGGAATGTGCTTCTTCTGCGTTAGCTTAATATTTAATGAAAAATGCTAATCTTCAAATGCAAGAGGTTCGTCAAACCCCAGGTCAGATAAATTCAAAGACACCCTGAATTAATCATATTATACTCCAAACTGTTGAGAGATTAAGAGACATTCTTGAAAATAAGAGAAAGATAACTGACTCTTCAGGTTCAAAAGATACTCAGTAAAATTAATGGTTGACTTATCAGAAATAAGGAAGGCCAACTGTGATAGATGACATAGTAAAATAACTGAAGGAAACAGATTACCTATGATGAATTTTATAGCCAGCAAAATTATATGTCAAAAATTAAGGAGAATTTAAGTGATTCCTAGATACACTGTTGAACAATATAGTAAACCTCTTAGACCTAACAAGTGTCTATCGAACAATTTTTCCAGCAATGGAAGGATACACATTTTTTTGCAAGTGCATATAAAACATTCTCTAGACCATAGTTTTAAGCTATGAGACAAACCTTTGTAAATTAAAAAAAAAAAGTGAAAAACTTACCAAGTGTATTTTCCAAACATGGCATAACTAGAAATAAAAAGTAGAAAGTAAATGGGGAAATACACAAATATATGGAAATTAAAGAACAAGTTTCTAAATAAAGAGTGATTCAAGGAAGAAATCATAAGGTATTTAGAAAAATAATACTTTTTTAGATGAATAAGAACAAAAATGTGATACACCAATATTTATGTGATACAACCTAAGCAGTTTTTTAAAGGGAAATTTGCAGAGATAAATACCTAAATTTAAAAAGATAAATTCCACAATGTAACCAAAAACCTTAAGAAACCTTAAGATTTAGGTGACCAAATTATACACAATGGCAGAAAATAATAAATATTATTCGATCACAAATAGATGGAATAGATCATAGATAATTATTACATGGTATCAGTGAACCCAAAATTTCCTATTTGAAAATATCAACAGACATGACAAACCTTTTACTAGAATGTTAAAGACTCAAGTGAACAATATTAGAAATGAAAGCAAATCATCACTACTAAATTAATAGAATTGTAGGAATATACTATAAAAACTGTATACAGACAAATTAGCTGACTATACATTAATATACTACGAAACCTGATCCAGCACTGTGTAAACAATTATACAATGTGACCAAGTGAGATTTTATCTCAGCACTGCGAAGTTGGTCTAACATAGGAAAATTGTTTAATGTAAAACATAATAGTACAGAATAAAGGGGAAAAATCATGATTATTTTAAAGATGCAGAAAAGTACTTGATAAAATCTAACATGTTTTCATGATAAAAGCACTAACCAAACTGGGCATAAAAGTCTATTTTTTTCAACCAAAAAGTCTGCTTCTCTGAAAGAGACCAGAAAGAGAGATAATAGTTTTACCAATTGGAAATGAAGAAATAAAACTGTCTCCATAGATAACATGATCTAGGATATTGAAAATTTGAAGCAATTCATTAAAAACAAAACAAAAAAACCCCACCTCCCCCCAAAATAAACAAAAAGCCTTCTAGAATTAACATACAAGTTTAAGGAAGTAAAAAAAAAAACAAAAAAAAACACTGACGGATCGATGTACAAAAATCAGCAATCCTTGACATTCCTTTGTTTGTAGATGCATACGCAATCTCTGCCTCCATCTTTACAAGGCCTTCCTCCCTGTGTCTCCATGTTCTCTCATCTTATTTCAAGAACACATCTTTAGAATTAAGACTAATCTGGTATGATTTCAACTTAATTACCCTGCAAGACCCTCTTTCAAATAAGGTCACATTCACAGGTACTGGGCATTAGAACTTGCACATATTTTTTTAAGAGACACAAGTCAACTCACTAACATACTAAATGTGTTCAATTAGTTATCTAATTTAGTTGCACCAAAAGCAATAAAAAAAACTAAGAAAAACTTAACCAAAAGATGAAAGTCTGGTACTCTCAAAACTATAAATCTCTGACAAGGGAAATTGAAGGTGACACAAAGAAATGGAAAAACATGGGGCACCTGGCTTGCTCAGTGGTTAAGCCTCTGCCTTCAGCTGAGGTCATCATCCCAGAGACCCAGGATCAACCCCCACATTGGGCTCCCTGCTGGGTGGGAAGCTTGCTTCTCCCTCTCTCACTCCCACTGCTTGTGTTCCCTCTCTGGCTGTGTTTCTCTCTGTCAAATAAATAAAATCTTTAAAAAAAAGAAAAGAAAAGAAAAGAAAAGAAAAGAAAAGGAAAGGAAAGGAAAGGAAAGGAAAGGAAGAAAAAAAAGAAAAGAAAAGAAAAGAAGAAAAGAAAAGAAAAGAAAAGAAAAGAAAAGAAAAGAAAAGAAAAGAAAAGAAAAGAAAAGAAAAGGAAAGGAAAAACATCCCATGCTCATGAATTGGAAGAAAAAAATGTGGTTAAAATATCTATACTATGCAAAGCAGCCTACACATTGAATGCAATTTCTATCAAAATACCACCAGCATTATTGACATAACTAGAACAAACATCTCAAAAATTTGTATGGAACCACAAAAGACCCTGAATAGACAACACAATCTTGAAAAAAAAAAAAAAAAAAAAAAAAAAAAAAAAAAAAAAAAAAAAAAAAAAAAAAAAAAAAAAAAAAAAGAAAAAGGAAGGAAGGAAGGAAGGAAGGAAGGAAGGAAGGAAGGAAGGAAGGAAGGAAGGAAGGAGGAAAGAAAGAGAAAGAAAGAGAAAAAGAAAAAGCAAAGCTGGAGGCATCACAATTCTGGACTTCAAGTTATATTACAAAGCTGTAGGGATCAAGACAGTATGGTGCAGGTAGGAAAACAGACACATACATCATGGAACAGAACAGAAAATGCCAAAGTTAACTCACAACTGTATAGTCAACTAATCTTTGACAGAACAGAAGAGAATATATGATGGATAAAAGACATTCTCTGTAATAAATGGTGTTAGGAAAACTGGACAGCCACATGCAAAAGAATGAAACTGGACGACTTTCTTACACCATACACAACTAAATTCAAAATGGGTGAAATATCTAAATGTGAGACACAAACCATTAAAATCCTAGAGGAGAACACAGATGGTAACCTTTTTGACAATGGCCATAGCAACTTCTTAATAGATATATCTCTGGAGCAAGGGAAACAAAAGGAAAAATAAGCTATTGGGACTTCATCAACCTAAAAAGCTTCTGCCCAGTGAAGGAAACAATTAGCAGAAGTAAATGGCAACCTTCAGAATGGGAGAATATATTTGCAAATGATATATCTGATGAAGGGTTAGTATCCAAAATATATAAAGTAATGATCAAACTCAAAACCCCAAAATCAAATAATTCAGTTAAAAAATGGGCAAAAGACATGAATAGAGACTGGAGAGTCAGTGCTGATGGGCAAGAAATTTTTGTTGTGATGTTGTTGGTGGTTAAGCATTGTGAATATGGTAAAAACTGAATTATACATTCGAAAATGTGAATTTTTGAAATATGTATTATCTCTCACATACCTTTCTCAACCTCTGGTTTGCCAATGCAGTTTATTAATGAATGTTTTGATGAAACAGAATTCTTCCTATTAATAGAATTCAATTTAGTGTTTTCATCATTGTGATTAATTTACTTATTTTGTATACTGTTTAAGACATTGTTATCTATAGCATGATCAAATATAAATACTGCTGTTTTCTCCTAGAATCTTTACAGGTTCAATTTTTTATTTAGGTCTAGTACCCATTTTGAATTAATTTTATTTGAGATGTGATATCGAGTCAAGAGTCAACAATTTTGTGGAGACATCTAAATGTTTTACTGATAAGATCATTTTCCATTTATATCATGTTTGTCACAATCCAGTGATATATATGTATGGACCTATTTGAACAATTTTTTTTCTATTCTATTTGTTCATTCTCATTCAATATCACAGTATCTTACAATAACTTTATAGTATTTTCTTAAATATAGTATTAGAAGTTCTCCAATTCTATTTTCATTTAAGATGATCTCATTTAATGTACATCACTTACAGGTTCTTGCCATTTCAAAAAAGCTATATGATTCATATGCTTAAACTCGCATTGCTTAGAATCTGTAGGTTAACTTAGTAAAACTTACTTATTGAAAGTATTGAGCTATCTAATTTTGTCTTCACAAAAGGCCAGAAAAATCTTAGCTTCATAAAATCACTAGGCAAGTCTTTATTATTTTCTGAGTTTTTCCTCTTTATATTTGATGTGTGTTTTGTTTGTTTGTTTTAATCTGGTTTGGTACTTTTTATTTTTTATTTCAAATTTAGACCATTTACATAAAAAAGTTATTTTGACTGGATGTAAGTCTCTCACTTGGTTATTTATCTGATTTGTTTATGACATAGTTTTCTTGTTTTCCCACATAATTTTCATCTAGAGCATTTTTGGAATTTCTTTTAACTCCCTAATGGTTTATTAGCGACACTTCTTTCTTTTACTTACTAATGGCTACTTAAGTGTTTACCATATGCATCTCTAACGTATAATAGCCTGCTTTAACAATTAAGCACCCCATGTATGCCACCGCACTACCTGGGCTTTATAGTACTATCTTGAATATGTTTGGATTGACCATCTTTGTCTCGCTCTTAACCTCAATAAGAAATAGTTTAATATTTCACGGGGCACCTGGGTGGCTCAGTTGGTTAAGCGACTGCCTTTGGCTCAGGTCATGATTCCGGAGACCCGGGATCGAATCCCACATCGGGCTCCCTGCTCGGCGGGAGGCCTGCTTCTCCCTCTCTCACTCCCCCTGCTTGTGTTCCCTCTCTGGCTGTGTTTCTCTCTGTCAAATAAATAAAATCTTTAAAAAAAAAGTTTAATATTTCAATATTGAATATTATATTTAACATAGATTATTCTGTATGTTTTTCATCAGAAAATATGTCTTTTTAATTCCTAGTTTGAGTCATTTTTTTAAACCCAGAATAACTGTTGAATTTTATCAAATGAGTTCCTGCCTCAGAATAAATGATTATTTTTTCCTTTGTACTGTTATTGTAGTAAATTGTATTTAGTGATTTTTTTTATTATGTTATGGTTAGTCACTATACAGTACATCATTAGTTTTTGATGTAGTGTTCATTCATTGTTTCCTTGTAACATCAGATTTCTAAGTGTCAAATTAGCCTTGCAATTCATGAATAAACTTTAGTTTTGATTTAGTATCATTTTTATATATTGCTGGATTGTATTTGCTAGTATTGTTACTTAAAATTATGTGTTGTATGTTTGTGAGAAATATTGCTTTGCAATTACCCTCGCTTATAGCACTCTTAAAATTTTGGTTTTGATGGGTACCTGGGTGGCTCAGTCATTAAACATCTGCCTTTGGCTCAGGTCATGACCCCAATGTCCCAGAATGGAGCCCCACATCAGGCTCCCTGCTGGGCTGGAAGCCTGCTTCTCCCTCTCTCAGTCCCCCTGCTTGTGTTCTCTCTCTAGCTGTGTTTCTCTCCGTCAAATAAATAAAGAAAATCTTTAAAAAAATTTTGGTTTCAAATTTATTCTTGATTAAATAAAGGAGTTTGGAAGTACTTTAATATTTTATATTCTTTGAAAGTTTTTTTTTTTTTTTAAGAATTGTTGGTATGCATTCTCATTTAAGTGAAACCATCTATGGCTAGGGATTTCTTTATGCATAAGTATTTTAAATTATGGATTCAAGTTTTTTAATACATAATTCTATTCCAGTGTTTTAGTTCTGTTTGTGATAGTGCTTGCAAATTTTATCAGGGAATTTATGGTTTTAGTTAATATTTAAAATTTAATTGAGATAAGCTTTTTCAGAATATCCTACTACTATCTTTTGGATATCTATATTGCACTAATGATATCTATTTTACAAGGAATTTTTACATGGGTTTTGCATTTCATGTCTTTATTCCTGTTCTTATCTTTACTATTAAATTTCTTATATATTTTATGATGAGTTTAGTGCTCTTCACTTATGGTAGTGCTTCTATGTTTCAAGGATAATGTTTTTAGTGTAGGAGATGTGGTATGTTTTCATTAAGTGACTTCAGTCTAGATTTTTTGTGATACCCTATGCTTTTAAATATGTTTGTTTGGTATTAATATAGCTAAGCCATCCTTTTGTTATTTTTAAGTCAGTGCATCTTCTCTGTATTCTTTTTTCATCCTGTCTGCGATTGATTGATTATTTCTTTAAATTTTCATGTATTTCTTGTAAGCAGCACTGAATTGAGTCTTTTTGATCCAGTCTTTTAATCTTTGTCTTTTAACTAGACTATTTATTATGATGCATTTATTATCATAATTAGGATTAAGTCCAACCATTTGCTATTGTTTTTCTCTTTGTTGACTCTGTACTTTGTTAATTTAATCCATCTTTTCTGGCATTTCTATATTAATCAACAATTTTTATTTCTTATTCTAGCATTTTATTATCATTTAAGAGAGTAGTAGCAAAAAGATCTCTTCAAATGATGAAATTTATATAGAGGGATAATGTGTCTTATGATCTCTAAGTGGACCACAGAGTACACCACCCAAAATAGAATTAATTTGCTCTATGGTTTAAAGTACATGCTGTCACTTTCAGCACATTTAACAGTTAGTTACTAAATGAAATCTGTGTTTCCATTTTCTACCTGAATTGAATTATCTCTGTATAGTGCAGTCAAATAGGTGGTTAATTAAAATGGAAATAATTATAAATATATTAAATTATGACCCTTATAAAAAAGCCACTTGTCATGATAGGCACAAAAGCACAAAAAGATTTAGCATTGGGCTATTTAAATGTCAAAATTTGAGCCCTGGAAAGCTAACTTATAGTTAAATATAGCACTGCAGTTTTAGTATTGACATACATTTTATAGGTGATCTAGTTAAATCCATAACTTTTGTAGAGATATTTGAGATCTTTAGGGGGAACTTACTTTTTGTTTCCAAGGATACAAAGTTAGAAGCACACTTCAGCTAAAATTCAAGTCTTGTATTACCCTAATTTCAGCCAAGTGGTATAATTTCAAGTGGTATAACTCAGCTATTGTTTTAAAAATATTTTATTTTCTAATACATGATACCTCTCACCCAGGACAAAGTTACATAGTTTTTAAAAATTTCTTCTGAGTCTTTCATGAAGTGCTAGAAACAGTTTCTGGAAAAGCAAAACTTTAAAAATTTCTTTTTATGATTCTTCTTTGTTATGAAAAAAAAAGAAAATATACCATTTTTGTACTTTTAACTTTATACACAGCAGAATACCTACTAATTTAAAAATATCAGTTGTTAAAAAAGAAGTTGAAGTACATTTCTGGTCATTTCCTTGGAGATGCAGGAAACAAATTATAACACAACATTAAGAGATTATAAGGTTTTAAAATGAGAGATTATAAGTTTTGTTTTTTATTCTTGAAATTCATATCTACATTAGGTAAAATTGAAAAGTATATTTGAGATTCTAATGCCTAAAGATTCTGATAAAAAATGTCAAAATTTGTTTTGTGGTGAATATAAAACTCTAAATAAAGCCAATGCATATGGTGACCTAAACAAAAAAATTCATGGTGATTTTCATTGCTTTCGGTATTAATACAACTTGACCAGCAGTATTAATTAATTGTACTAGTAGTATACCATCCTAAATCTAAACTGATTCATCTGTAGTTGGGTTTTTCTGTTATTGTGATACTACTTATGCTCTTTGATTACAGTCTATTTTCCTTTCTAGGGGAAGAATGCATAGCATAAGCATACTATACTCTAAAAGATTGTTTCTAAATTAGTATTTTTGTTACATTTATGAAAATTTTTAACATGGGGATTTAAAGAATTTTATGAAATTACTGTATACAGCCAGTGATATTCTTCAAAAATTTACAGAATTTTATGGATGTGATTATTAGACACTGAATAGAGCAAACATTGAAGTGTCAATGGGAAAAAATAAGAATGTTATTGAGACTCGTTATTACACAAATTTGCCTAGAAAATCACATAAAATTTTTGAACAATAATAAGAAATGTCCATATACAAATATTTATTTTGATTCCCTCTTAGTGAATCTCACTAATTCATTTCTTCTTTTATTTCTTTTTTTAATTTTTTTAAAGACTTTATTTATTTATTTGACAGAGAGAAACACAGCCAGAGAGGGAACACAAACAGGGGGAGTGAGGGAGGTAGAAGCAGACTTCCCGCCCAGCCTAGAGCCCAATGTGGGGTTCCATTCTGGGACTCTGGGGTCATGACCTGAGCTGAAGGCAGATAAGGACTGAGCCATCCAGGTGCCCCTCATTCCTCTTTTTTAATGACTCTCACTGATCCATTCCTTATCCTTAAGTATACCATTATTTTTTCTCTGCTAATGACATCAAGCTAACCTATGGTCTCGTTTTTTCAAATTAATCAGATATAGATCTGAGCTTAATGATGATACTGAGTTTGTTTTGCTTCTACATGCCTCCCAATTGCAAACTGTTACATATGGATATAGGCATAAATATAGATGTAAATATAGACAAAGGTGATAATATAGACTTCAGTAGAGTTGTATGTGTAAGTATAGGTTTAGGTGAGATAAAAAAGGAAAGAAAATATAAATGGAATTTATTTACAGTTTATGTGGGATTTGCTAAGCAGTTCATAGTCTTTTCTTCATTTAATTTTAATTTTAATTTTAATTTTTTTTTTTTTTTGAGAGAGAGAAAGAAAGAGAGAGCATGAGTAAGAAGGCAGCGGTAGAGGGAGAAGGAGGGAGAGAGAATCTTAAGCAGGTGACACGCCCAGTGTGGAGCAGGGTGGTGCTCAATCTCAGGACTCTGAGATCATGACCTGAGTCAAAATCAACCAACTGAGCCACTCAGGTGACCCTAATTTTTAAAATATTTCTTAGATGTAGTGGAGCCTGGGTGGCTCAGTTGGTTAAGCAACTGCCTTTGGCTTAGGTCATGATCTTGGAGACCTGAGATCAAGTCCTACATCAGGCTCCTTGCTAGGTGGGGGGCGGGGGGGGGTGTCTGCTTCTCTCTCTGACCTTCCCTCTCACATACTCTCTCTCTCATTGTCTCTCTCTCTCTCTCTCAAATAAATAATATCTTTAAGATTTTATTTATTTATTTGACAGAGTGAGACACAGCCAGAGAGTTGGTTGAGCGACAGGCAAGGGGAGTGAGAGAGGGAGAAGCAGGCTTTCCTGAGGAGCAGGAAGCCTGATGTGGGGCTCGAACCCAGGACTCTGGGATCACGACCTGAGCCGAAGGCAGCCGCTCAACAACTGAGCCACCCAGGCGCCCCTCAAATAAATAATATCTTTAAAAAATAGTTCTTAGATTTAGATAGTATTATTCTTATTTCCTCTAAGCAGATGCTGAGACACTTATAAAGTGGGTATTGCTTTATTCCAAAGACAATCTAAAAAGCTTTCTTATATAATTTTCAGACCTCAGAATATTAAAAACAGCCTATCAAGGTTAGAAACCTGGTTTATTAGATACAAGTCCCATAGTAGCAGGAGTGACCACTTATAACTTAAGTGGTATAGGGAATTAAGAAAATGTTTGTAGTGTAACTTAATATAATAATTGATGTTTACTTTTATAATATGACTCATCATGGCAGGATTAGATTATGTTGAGCATACTTTGCATATAAATGAAATAGTTAATATTTTTTAGGCATATTAGAAATAAAGTATGTATTAGAAAAAGAGCATGGAGATATGTGAAGGAATAAAATTCAATTAAGTGGGAAAAAAAACTTATTAAGAACATCTCCCTAATAGTAGGCTCAAGCAAATATAGGATTATTTTGTGTGTATATTATGCACATAATATTTTACCTGAATGTAAAGGTTTAACATTAAGAACTGATATATGAATTTTTATATTCATAAAGAATATATATCATTATATATATGCATCTATGATACATGGTGTATATATGGTAAACCTCAACATTTTAACATTGTAAAGATTTAGGCGAGTAAATACCACTATGCTCTAATATTTGAAGAGTTTATGAGAAAGCCATATGCATGCAATTTGTAGTGTCAGAAGCAAAATTTGGACCAAGAAGTAGAATTTTGGGGTCATTACATGGCAATGTTTTATAAAATCCAGCTATATAAAAAAATGAAATAAAATGTCTTAGAAATAAATAAGCCTTCAAAAGTGGAATAATACAAGCTTAGACTAAATAAACAATATTCAGGAATGTTATCCAGTAAGGAGATTAGATAAGATGATCTATAAAGAATGTATTTAAAGATTTAGATGTTCTCTAAAATGATTCTAATTTTCACAAGTAATATTAAGGTTTTCCTTTAATATGTCATTAAGGAAATAAAATATATTTTTTAACTAATAACATTTACTTTACTGTTCTTTGAAAGTGTCTTGAAGCCGAATAATGTGTGCTTTCATGAATTTCATTGTCTAGATGGGACTCTAGGGATGTGTGTGTGTGTGTGTGTGTGTGTGTGTCTGCAGAGCTTCTTGTCAAATATCCTATGATATTGTTAAAAACATTCAATGAAGGAGTGAAAAACTTTATAAACTCTGCTCTGTTGATTTTTTTTTTTTTAAAGACTTTATTTATTTGACAGAAAGAAACACAGCCAGAGGGGGAACACAAGCAGGGGAGTGAGAGAGGGAGAAGCAGGCTTCCCGCCTAGCAGGAAGCCCGATGTGGGGCTGGACCCCGGGTCTCCAGGGTCATGACCTGAGTGGAAGGCAGTCGCTTAACCAACTGAGCCACCCAGGCGCCCCTGCTCTGTTGATTTTATCAGTTATTCAAAATTCTCATTACCGCTACCTTTCAAAATACTTATATGTACTTTTTTTTAAGATTTATTTATTTATTTGAGAGAGAGAGAGAGAGAGAGAGAGAGAGAGCAGGTGCAAGTGAATTGGGGGCAGAGGGAGAGAATCTTCAAGCAGAAATCCCATGGAACATGGGAATCTGACATGGAGCTCGATCCCACAATCCATGGGATTATGATCCCAGTGGAACCAAAGAATTGGACACTTAACTGACTGAGCGACCCACATGTCCCCTTATGTATTTCTATGACAAAAATTTATGAAACATACTCACACACACAGATGGAACTAGACATTTGCGTGACTATGATGAATGATGTATTCGTATTTTAATTCTGAAAGAATTACTTAAAAAATTACTGATTACCGAGTGTAGAATATTCTTGCTTCTTTCATTTTGTGAATAGACCGACAGCTACATAACTTCAGAGGCAGTCTTGTATCATAGTTTGGCATTCCGCTCCAAGGATATCTTACTTCAAATGAGACAGAATTGATTGGCTTGATCCTTTTCAGCTTTAGGCAAAGACCCTGAAGAGCCGGAGTTTTCTCACCTCCACATTTTAAGCCTAAAATTTATGCTTCCTAACTAAATAGATTGGTCTCAGTTTCAGTTGTTTTTACTTCATATTATTCTAAGTCTTGATAACTTCTTAAACTTCTTATAGTCATTATTAGTTGGAATATGTAGTGAGCATTCAGTTTACTCTACGGTACATAGACCCACTGAGAATTTATATGATATCAATTAGTCCTGCTCTCCTCTAAGCATGCTAGAGAGAATAAGATGGGGTTTCTACTGGACTACAATATAAATAGATGGTAGTGTTTTCATTTTCATACATTATTTATATAAATAAAACTTATGAGGCAAGTTCTTCCTTCTAGCACCCAGTATTACCAATATCAACCCCCATTTAGTTTTTTTGTGTGCTCTGAGGGGAAAACTGTTTATGTCCATGGACTGCTCAGAGATATTTCATTGTTGTTGTTTGGACTGTATCAAGCACTTACACCAGGTCCGATCTGAAGCTCTTCTGTTATCATGCCCTTAACCTTAATCTTTCCCATCCAGGAGAATAGTCAAGTATTATGGGAAGACAAAGGCTGCAGTATATATGAAGGTGCTTCTTTATTGACTTTCCTCATAACTCTGCTTTTGCCCCCCTCCACCAATTGAAGTTAGTAGTGCCAAGAAAACAAAGGTGGCTGCCAACTTGCAAAGGAGAAAAGAGAGATCTAAAGATTTAAACTCAAGTAAAATGTAAACAATATATAGAGAGACTAGCAAACAGTAGTAGATCACACATGTGTAAATACACAATATGCAGGCCTCAGGGAGTGGCTGCAATAATAGGTAAAATAATCGCCCTCTATCCTATCTCTGTCCCTTTTAAGGATTTGTATCTGGAAAATGATCTTGCCTAAAATGAAAGTTATGTTACACAAGAAGCACCAAGAAAATCATCACGTCATAAAACTTTTTTAAGGTGTATTCCCACAAAAGTTAGCATAGGACAAGCTCAGAGATGTAAATAGAAAAAAAATAATCATTTTTGTTCACTGGCTTTTACTGCCTGAGAATACTGATTACATTTGAAAAATAAAATGTAATCTTGTAACACAACATAAACTGTTCTAAGGAAATACACAGATTGGAATTTTTCATATGGACTTTAAAAATAATTTGTAATACATTTCAGGCTTTGATCCAGGAACAATCCAATCCTCTCATATTTGGAGCTTGGCAGTATTTAATATGTAAGCACCTGGAAAATTATCTATTTTGAGAAAAAATTAATTTTTAGCACCTCTAAATGAAAAGATCCTTTGAAGCAGAAAATAGGAAAAGATTGTGTGTGTGTGTGTGTGTGTGTGTGTGTGTGTGTGTGTGTGTTTAGAGAGGCTAGAAATTAATGTATATAATCATGGGGAGACACTTAATTTTCTAACCAGCTACTATAAAAATTTCTCAAACCAGAGACTGGCTTTTATTGAGAGAATGTTTTAAGGATCCCAAACTCTAGAGCTTGATTGTTAGCTCCAAAGAAGAATGAAGAGTAATTGAAGAGGGAGAAGAATACAAAGCTTTTAGATGATGGGCATTATGGTGCTCAAGGCAGAACATAATTAAGAAAAGTTTGGATGATGAGTTTGTTATGGTGCTTGAGGCAGAACATAATTAAGATATCTAATGCTTAATACAACTTAGAATTACTTTCCAGGGATATGTGATGAAACCTATTTTGTTGGATTCAGGTCTTTTACAAAATCATACAGTAAGCTCCACACTGTGCACTCATGTTGTCATGTGTTGGTCTTTCCATATAAACTGCAAGAGACAGAATTCTACACACAGATAGATCTTGCATAAGTAAAGAGGAAGCATATTTGGCCAAAGAAAACAGAACTTAAGTAGTCTGCTCATTTTGTTATTATATAAAATTGATTAACTCTTCTCCATTTAATATCTGATTCTGGTATGGGTAAAATAGTGCGATAATTATTATCTGTTAGTGTGTGTGACAGATGCCCAAACAAATTCCCCTCTTTATAAAAACTCTGAAGTATAAGCTTGTAACCTTTCTACCTGAAGGGGTGGCAGGAGCTTCATCCAAATATAATTACTGGTTTCTCTCATGTCCAATTCTTCTTATTATGTACAGGTTTTTATCAATATCTTTAGATAAAAATAAAGTTTTATTTATTTACTTTTTTCTTTGAGAAAGAGAGAGAGAGAGAGAGAGAGAGAGAGAGAGAGAGAGAGAGAGAGAGTGTGTTGGGGAGTTGTGGGTGTGGGGGGAGAGGGAGAGAGAAATCTTAGCAGGCTTTGCTCAGCATCCAGCTATAGTTGGGTCTATGATCTCACAACCCTGAGATCATGACCCTGAGATCATAACCTGTGCTGAAATCAAGAGTTGGATGCTTAGCCAATTGAGCCACCTAGGTGTCCCCAAAATAAAGTTTTATTTTAAATTTCTAAAGAATTAAAGTTAAACTTTATCATATACCTGAATTTAGTTCTCATAGTTTGAAGAAAACTATTAACAAGAAAACACATGATAACTCAGTCCATTTAAAAGTAACTATTCCACATGATATTGTTTAGGGTACATGGTTGATTTCAGTGCTAATTCACAATATTTGATTAAAGTTGTCAGGATAATGCCAACTGAAAAAGATGGTTTAGTTGTTATAATGTGAATGTTTAAAAAAAGTGCTCATAATTATTTTTTAACAGAATCTGTAATGGTATCTTATAATTGTCCAAGATAATCCCTTCTTTAAAAATTGGGAATGCTAAATCATACTCAGATGCCATATTTAAGTAAAAGATTAACTTATAGATTTATAAACTCTTACTGTAACTTATATGATATTTTCAGAGTCATTTATTTATATTTTTTTTTCTTTTTAAGATTTTATCCATTTATTTGACAGAGAGAAACACAGCCAGAGAGGGAACACAAGCAGGGGGAGTGAGAGAGGGAGAAGCAGGCTCCCCGCTGAGCAGGGAGCCTGATGCGGGGCTCAATCCCAGGACTCCAGGATCATGACCTGAGCTGAAGGCAATTGCTTAACCAACTGAGCCACCCAGGTGCTCCAATTTATTTATATTTCTAATGATGACCTGAAAAGAAATTGAGTTTTATTAGCAAATGCTTACTTTCCACTAATTATGGTCTCATTGCTGTTATTTCACATTTTTTCTTTTTGTCCAGAAGATGCTGCTGCTGCCGCATAGATGCTGAAACAGCTGCAGCTACTGGCTGTTCTGTAGTTTCACCGTCACATTCATCCTTGACTAAAAAAGAGATTCATGCATTTTTTTTTTCTTACGGATTTTGTTCTTCATTGCACTCTGATTACTGCAATCTTAGAAAACAAGGTTTTATGAAATGTAAAGGGGATTCTAAGAAATCTATTTATGATCCAAGAGAGAAGCAAAAATGAAGATTGGATTAAGATGGCATCAGGCACTCAAGATTTAGGATATGAAGGTTAAAGGTGATAACTGATGTGTATTTGCAAACATTTACAAACCTAAAGAAATCATTTTAACTGAAAAGCTACTGCTCTACGATAGAAAACACTGTAATAAATCAGAATGGCTTTTTTTCCAAGAAAGAAAAGAAGAAAGGAAGGAAATATAGGGGTTTAATTAAAAATAAATAGAATCAAACAAATAATTTTCCTATTTTTGCTTATTTAAGGTCTGCAAACCTAAAAAAAAAAAATGTATCTTTTTACCCCAAATTCCACACTGTTTTTTAAAGAGCTACTGCAGGGTGCCACTCATGCACATGTTCTATTCTTTGTCTTCCAATTACAGAATTAATTAATGTTAAAAACCTGAAGATGAATTCCAAAATAGTATAGTTGTACTCATGTTCTGCAAAGATGAAAGGATTCTTGTAGTAATGTATTTGTTTTTCTCCTGACATCCTTGTTTGTATAATTGCTAACCAGATCACAATTCTTTAGGTCTCCTCCACAGATACACATACTCACATGCATGTGCACACACACAAATACACAATCAGTTATAATGGTACACTATTTTTAAATTTTATTTTTTAATTTTGTTTTTTCAATATTCCAAGGTTCATTGTTTATGCCTCACACCCAGTGCTCCATGCAATACATGCCCTCAATACTTACCACCAGGCTCACCCATCTACCCACTCACTCCCCTACAAATACCAGCAGTTTGTTTCTGAGTCCAATGTCTCTCATGTTTCATCTCCCTCCCTGATTTACCCTACTTCCTTTCCTTCTCCCATTGTCCTCCATACTACTCCTCATGCTCCACAAGTAAGTGAAACCATGTGGTGCTTGACTTTGCTTGGCTTATTTCACTCAGCATAATCTCCTCCAATCCAGTCCATGTTGCTACAAAAGTTGAGTATTCATTCTTTCTGATGGAGGCGTAATATCCCATTGTGTATATGGACCATATCTTCTTTATCCATTTATCTGTTGAAGGGCACCTTGGCTCTTTCCATAGTTTGGCAATTGTGGCCATTGCTGCAATGAACACTGGGGTACACATGGCCCTTCTTTTCACTACATCTGTATCTTTTGGCTAAATACCCAGTAGTGCAATTGCAGGGTCATAGGGTAGCTCTATTTTTAATGGTTTAAGGAATATACACACTGCTTTCTAAAGTGTCTGCATCAACTTGCATTCCCACCAACAATGTAAGAGGGTTCCCTTTTCTCTACAGCCTCTCCAATACTTGTTGTTTCCTGTCCTGTTAATTTTAGCCATTCTGACTAGTGTAAGGTGGTATCTCAGTGTGGTTTTGATTTGAATTTCCCTGATGGCTAATGATGATGAACATTTTTTTCATGTGTCTGTTAGCCATTTGTATGTCATATATGGAGAAGTGCCTCTTCATGTCTCCTGCCCATTTTCTAATGTGATGATCTTTATTTTGGTTGTTGAGTTTGAGGCTTCTTTATAGATCTTCTATATCTGCCCTTTGTCTGTGGTGTCATTTGTGAGTATCTTCTCCCATTCCGTGGGTTGCCTCTTTGTTCTTGTTGACTGTTTGCTTTACTGTGCAGAAGCTTTTTATTTTGATCAAGTCCCAAAAGTTCATTTTCACCTTTGTTTCCTTTGCCTTTGGAGACATGTCTTGAAAGAAGTTGCTGTGGCCAATGTCAAAGAGGTTACTGCGTATGTTCTCCTCTAGAAATTTGATAGATTCCTGTCTCACATTGAGGTCTTTCATCCATTTTGAGTTTATCTTTGTGTGTGGCATAAGAGAGTGGTCAAGTTTCATTCTTCTATGTGTAGCTGTCCGATTTTCCCAGCACCATTTATTGAAGAGACTGTCTTTTTTCCACTGGATATTTTTCCTGCTTTGTTGAAGATGATTTGACCATAGATTTGTGGGCCCATATCTGGACTCTCTACTCTGTTCCATTGGTCTATATGTCTGTATTTGTGCTAGTAACATGCTGTCTTGGTGATCACAGCTTTGTAATAAAGCTTGAAATTGGGCAACGTGATGCCCCCAGCTTTGTTTTTCTTTTTCAATATTTCCTTAGCAATTTGGTTTTTTTTTTTTTCTGTTTCCATATACATTTTAGGATTGTTTGTTCCAGCACTTTGAAAAATGTTTGAGCAGGATGGCATTGAAAGTGTAGATTGCTCTGGGAAGTATAGACATTTTAACAATGTTTATTCTTCCAATCCATGGGCATGGAAAGCTCTTTCATCTTTTTGTGTCTTCTTTAATTTCTTTCATGAGTGTTCTGTAGTTCCTCAAGTACAGATTCTTAACTTCTTTGGTTAGGTTTATTCCTAAGTATCTTATGGTTTTTGATGCTATAGTAAGTGGAATCGAGTCTCTGATTTCCCTTTCTATATTTTCATTGTTAGTGTATAAGAATGCAACTGATTTCTGTGTATTGATTTTGTATCCTGCCACATTACTGAATTGTTGTATGAGTTCTAGTAGTTTGGGGGTAGAGTCTTTTGGGTTTTCTGTATAAAATATCTGCAAAGAGAGAGAGTTTGACTTCTTCTATGCCTATTTGAATACCTTTTATTACTTTTTGTCATCTGATTGTGTTGCTAGGACTTCTAACACTATGTTGAATAATAATGGTGAGAGTGGGCATCCTTGTCTTGTTTCTGATCTCAATAGGAAGGCTGCCAGTTTTTCCCCATTTTGATTCATTGTTAGATACTGTATCTTAGGAAAATGTATACGTATTTATATGTGTTAATAGGGTGAATATTTAAATAATGTGCAAGTGTGGATTATGAGTCTTAAAGATACTGATCTAGTGTGTTTGTGTGAATATTTATATACACATACATACATAAGTACACACATATTTTGAGTTTCTGATGTAGCAAAGAGTTTTTAATAAATGCTATTGGATTTCTTTATCACACATATAAGTTTATTCTGGAAAGTAGTCATTCTTTTCAAGCACATGTAAAAAAAAAAGTTGACCATGTTCTCTTCTACCAAAAGAAGTCTCATAAAATGCTAATAAAATCATAGACATTTCCTTTTTAGCCATAATACAAAAAACAAGTAACTTAATAACATAACCAAAATACCATAATTTGGGAAAACATGCTTCATAAATGTGCATATATAATCATTAAGAAAATTGTGATATTTAGAATTGAAAAAACAAGAAAACATAAAAAAAGTATTTGGGATAAGCATGGAAATATTTATATCAATATATACTCTCCTTTAGAATATATCTAGTATTGAACAACAACAAAAAAAGTTATAAGGCAACTAAAAACAATCAGGACAACTAGGTTCAGACATATATGATAGAGAATGGGCAGAGTACCTAAAATAATTATGAATAATGATAAGGTCTTTAAATGGAAAAGGTAGATGACAATAATAGATGGATAATTTCAGCAGTGAAATAGAAATTATAAAGAAGGAATCACATGGAAATGATAGATTCAAAACCATGTATGTAGATGAAGAATGTCATTAATGAGCTCATCAGTAAACTTAACACAGCTGAGGCAAAAATGAGTAATAGGGTGATTAGATTACCCAAAAAGATATGCAGAGAGAAAGAAGAGCAAAAAACAAAACAGATCTAAAATCCAAGATCTGTTGCACAAGGTCAAATGTTCGAATATGTGTATGATTGGTAGCCCTGAAGAAAAAATGTTTGAAAAAATAAAGCCTGATATGTTTCCTAAATAATATGACAGAAAATTATTGTTTTAAGAAGGCCAGGGGCACCTGGGTGGGTCAGTTGGTTAAGCAACTGCCTTTGGTTCAGTTCATGATCCCAGAGACCTGGGATCGAGCCCCACATCGGGCTCCCTGCTCGGCAGGAGGCCTGCTTCTCCCTCTCTCACCCCCCTGCTTGTGTTCCCTCTCTAGCTGTGTTTCTCTCTGTCAAATAAATAAATAAAATATTAAAAAAAAAGAAAGTCAGATAGCACAAGCTAGATAAATACCAAAAACACATGCTTGCTTTCTTGCGCCTGCACATGTGCACACAAACACACATGAATACACTTAAGCATATTATAATCCAGCTGCTGAAGAGCAAAGACTAAAAGAAAACATTTAAGACAACTGGAGGAGTATACATTTTACAATTCAAGAAACAATGGCAAAAATACAGTAAACTACTCATCAAGAACAATGCAAACAAGAAGTGAAGAGTGAAATATTTAAATGTACTAAAAGGAAACTTCTCAGCCCAAAATCCAATACCAGTGAAAATATTCTTCCAAATTGCAAGAAATAAAAAAGACTTGCTAAGATATATCCTGAAGGAATTCATTGTTAGTAGAAAATGTTACAGGGATTTCTACTTACAGAAAATGTTAAAGGAATTTCTTAAAGAAGACAAAATATTATATAGTTAGAAACTTGGATCTGCTTAGAGAAATGAAGAGAATCATCTTTAGAATAAATCACAATTTACTCATTAAAGCAAAAATGATAATACACATATGTACCTAAGGATATAGGGCAATATACATACATAAAGTAAAATGTGTGACAGTAATAGACCATGGAATTGGAGGAAGATATCAATACTATAATTCATACATTATGTGTCAGTGTTATAAAAATACATTAATATAAGCTTATGTTATTTACAAATGTGTATACATAATAAACTCTTGGGAAACTGTTGTAAGAGTCAAACAAATAACAAAAAATAAATAAATAATCTGAAAATAGAGGAGATGTAAAAAAGTAGAAAGCCATAAAATGCTGAATTAAAACCAGAGAAAAGTGAAGCAATGAGAAAAATAAAGAACAAAACAAAACAAATGGAATATTGCTGGAAGTAAGACAGATTTTGGAGCATCTGGGTGACTCAGTCATTAAGCGTCTGCCTTTGGCTCAGGTCACAATCCTGGAGACCCGAGATTGAGCCCTGCATTGGGCTCTCTGCTCCGCGGGAAGCCGACTTCTCCCTCTCTTACTCCCTCTGCTTGTGTTCCCTCTTTAGCTGTCTTTCTCTCTCTCAAATAAATACAATCTTAAAAAAAAAAAGTAAGACAGATGTTAATTCAAATATATTCATAATCCATATAAAGAATTTTCATAGACATAGATGGAACTGGAGGGGGTTATGCTAAGTAAAATAAATCAAGCAGAGAAGGACTGTTATCATATGTTTCACTCATATGTGGAACATAAGGAATAGTGCAGAGGACCACAGGGGAAGGGAGGGGAAAGTGAAGGAAGAAGTCAGAGAGGGAGACAAACAAACCATGAGAGATTCTGGACTCTAGGAGCCAAACTGAGGGTTACAGAAGGGAGGGTTGTTGGGAGAGGGGTCATCAGGTAATGGATATTAAGGAGACCTTGTGTGATGATGAGCACAGGATGTTATATGCAACTAATTAATCGTTAAACATTACATCAAAACTAATGATGTACTATATGCTGGCTAACTGAGCATAATAATAAAATAATTCAGAATGTTTTTAATAAAAACATGTTAAAAACATTTTTTAAAATGATCTAAACACAATTGTTAGAATAGATTGTTAAATTGAATTTTTCTAAAATGCATAGCTGAGATCTATGCTGCCTTGAAAATCCCCATAAACAAATAAACAAAAAAACAGAATCAGGCCTATAAATACTGAGAACAAACTGATGGTTGCTTAAGGGAGTTCTGGAGATGGAAATGAGTGAGGGGAGTAGGAGCCACAGACTTTCAGTTATGGAATGAATAAGTCGCAGGAACAAAAGGCACAGAGTAAGAAATATAACCAATGATATTGGAATAGCATTGTATGGTGACAGATGGTAGCCGCATTTGTGGTGAGCACAGCATAATGTATACATTTGTCAAATCACTATGTTGTACATCTGAAGCAAGTATAACATTGTGTGTCAACTATACTCAAATTATATATATATATGGCTTATAAACCAATGGAAAAAAATCCCAATTTAAATATAAATATATATAAGCCAATTTTAAAAAAGATGAGAAAAATATACCATATAAAACTAACTCAAAATAAAACAAAACTAGCTATATTCCAGACTAATTAGACTTCAATACAAGGATACTTCTCAGGCACATAGAGTGGTATCAGATAATTGTAAAGGGATCAATTTTCTAAGGATATATACCAAACCTAAAGGAGTATTAAAATAACAGAGCTTCAAAATATGTGAGGTTTAAAATGATATATCTGAAAGAAGAAATAGATATATCCACAATCAAAATGGAAGACTTCACTCAATTCTCGCAATCAGTAGATCAGAGAAGTAGAAAATAAGTAATGATTTAATATAGCCTGACAAACCAACTTGATCTAATTAATGTTTTAGAACATTCTATCCAATAAGAACAGAATACACATTCTTCTCAAGTGAACACTGACCATTTACAAAGATAGATTACATTTGGGGGCATTAAATAAGCCTAATACAAATATGTGGATTGAAATCCCCAGAGTGTGCTCTAATACCAAAGGGAAGATAAATTAGAAATGAAGCACAGGAAAAGATCTGGAAATCCCCAAATGCTGGAAATTAGACACACATCTAAATAACACAAAGGTTATTGGAGAAATGAAGAGAATGTCCCCAGAGAAGGTCTTAAGAAAGAGGCTACAATATTTTAACTAAATGAAAATAAAAATAAAGTCAAAATTTGTAGTTTGAACTAAAACTTATAACACTAAATATTTATATTAGAAAAGAGGTTTACTAGCATTACCCTCTACTTTCACCTGAGAAAAAAACAAAAGAAAGAAATAAAAATTAAACCCAATGTAGGAAGAAGGGAGGAAATCACTGATTAGTGCAAAAATCAATAAATCTAAAATTATAATAATAAAATCAATAATTGAAAGGATGATTCTTTTGATAAATTTAATAGAACTGATAAAGCTTTAATAAAGCCAATGAGGAAAAAATGAGGAAAGATGAAAATAATCTTCCATGCATTTAAAAATGGCCCTACAAAGATACTTACATCCTAATATCTGAAATATGTAAATATTAACTTATATGAAAATAAAGTTTTTGGTTTGGAGTGGTATGAACACAAGTCAAGGAATTTGGGAAGCCACCAGAAGCAGGAAGAGGAGGAATGACTTCACTAGACACTGTGACTTTGGCCTGGTGATACAGTTAGAGAGTGTTCTTGCTTATTCTAATTTCTTATTTCTGGCCTGTATTTAAGAAATGTAAGAGAATAGATTTCTGTTATTTTAAGTGACCAAGTTTGTGATAAGTTGTTATAGTAACACAAGAAATTAATACATCTCCATTATCAGATGTAGAAGAGGGAGCATTCCTACTATCCCAGTGATATAAAAGGAAAATAGTTATATTGGGAATTACCAAATACCTCAAATATAACAACTTTCAAGAAAAAATCTATTTTTTAATTGCCATATCATGTAAAAATTAGATTCAGCCAAAGTAGATGTAGATGAAAATATATAGATTGGGGTGTAGATATAAATGTCATGTGTACATGACTAAATGCAATGTGGTATTCTGAAACATAGATCAGACATTAGTGAAAAAAGGTGAAATGCAAATAATGTTTATTATTCAGTTAATGGTATTGTACTCAATGTAGTTTCTTAGTTTGGACAAATTATAAGATGTTATTATTAGAGGAAGCTGGCTGAAAGGTATATGGTTGCTTTCTAAACTAACTTTTTAAAATCTACAATTATCCAGAGGAAAGTTTATAAAAATATGAAAAACTTACTTTTCAGGTAGTAGATGGTCAGGAAGTATCCAGTAGACAGAAGCAGAATGTTTACAACAATATGCCATCAAAGATATGATAAGAAAATTTAGAACTATTGCCTGTTTATAAACAAATAAACAGACAAAAAACCCACAAAAAGCCCCACACAACTCATCTTTAACTTTTTAAGATGTATTTTTTACTAGATAAACAGTAGTTCTTTTCTTTTTGTAGTTTCAAGTTTTTATTTAAATTTCAGTTAGTAGACATACAATGTAATATTAGTTTCAGGTGTAGAATTTAGTGATTCATCACTTACATATAACATACCAGTTATTGCCCAGTACTTACCCCATTAACCCATTTAACACATTAACCTGCCCACTTCTCCTCCAGCAACTCTCAGTTATAAACAATAGTTCTTATATTGAAATAGAAATACCTACAACTTCCATTTCATTTTTTTTTTTACAAAATAAACCACACCAATAACAACAACAACAAAAGAATTGGTAACCTCTGGTATTTTCATTTTTACAATTTTTAAAAAAGATTTTATTTATTTATTTGGCAGAGAGAAACACAGCAAGAGAGGGAACACAAGTAGGGGGAGTGAGAGAGGGAAGAGCAGGCTTCCACCAGCAAGGAGCCCAATGCGGGGCTTGATCCCAGGTACCTGGGATTATGACCTGAGTTGAAGACAGATGCTGAACTGACTGAGTCACCCAGGCATCCCTCAGTTCTTTTTATATATTTTAAATACTAACCCTTTATTGGGTATGTTATCTGCAGATACCTTCTCTATTTCATTAAGTTGCCTTTTGCTTTTGTTTATTGTTGGCATTACTATGCTGAAGCTTTTCATTTTGATATAGTCCCAGTAGTTTATTTTTGCTTTTATTTCCCTTGCCTTAGGAGACATATCTAGAAAAATGTTGCTACATCAATGTCAGACAGACTTCTGCCTTGCTCTCTTTGAGGAGTTTTATGGTTTCAAGTCTCTCATTTAGGTGTTTAATCCATTTTGAGTTTATTTTTGCCTATGGGGTATGAAAGTGGTCCAGTTTTATTCTTTTGCATGTGACTGTCTAGTTTTCCCAATTTTTGAAGTGACTGTATTTTTCCCCTTGTATATTTATTCCTCTTTTATGGAAAATTAATTGGTCATACAGTTGTGGGTTTACTTTTGGAGTTTCTGTTCTATTCCATTCATCAACTTTTATGCCAGTAATATACAGTTTTATTATTACTATATTATTACTACTTTATTACTTTGCAATGTAACTTAAAATCTGGAATTGTGATACCTACAGTTTTCTTTCTCTTTTTCTTGAATTTCTTTCATCAGTGTTTTATAGTTTTCAGAGTACCTATCATTCACCTTCTTGGCTAAATTTATTCTTAGATAATTTATTGGTTTTGGTGCAATTATAAATGGGATCATTTTCTTAATTTCATTTTCTACTTATTCATTATTACTGTGTAGAAATGCAACAGATTTTTGTACATTGATTTTCATATCTTTAGACATTACTGAATTCATTTATCTGTTCTAGTAGTTTTTTAGTGGAGTCTTCAGGGTTTTTTATATATGATATCATGTCATAGACCCATAGTGAGAGTTTTTCTTCTTCCTTACCAGTTTGGATGCCTTTGTTTCTTTATGTTGCCTAGTTGCTGTGGCTAGGACTTCTAGAAGTATGTTGAATACAAGTGGTGAGAATGAACATTATTGTCTTACTCCTGACCTTAGGAAAAAGCTCTCAGTTTTACACCACTGAGTATGATGTTCACTGTTGGCTTTTCATATGATATAAAGCCTTTATTATGTTGATGTATGTCCCCTGTAGATCCCCTTTCCAGAGGGTTCTTATCATGAATAGATGTTGTACTTTGTCAAATGCTTTTGCTGCATCTATTGGAATGACCATATGGTTTTTATATTCTCTCTTACTGATGTGACATATCACACTGATTGTTTTGCAAATATTGAACCATCCTTACATCCTGGGAATAAATCTCACTTGATCATGGTATTTTATTTTTTTTTATATTGTACAGTATATACTGTATACTATACAGTCTATATAGTATATAGTATGTAGTATATTCTTGGATTCAGTTTGCTAATAATTTGTTGAGAATTTTTTTGAGGATTTTTGCATCTGTATTCATGAGAGATATTGGCGTATAGTTCTCTTCTTTTGTGGTGTCTTTATCTGATTTTAGGATCAAGGTAATATTGGCCTCATAAAATGAGTTTGGAAGTTTTGCACCCTCTTGTAGTTTTTGGAATAATTTGAGAATAAGTATTAACTCTTCTTTAAATATTTGATAGAGTTCACCTATGAAGACATCTGGTCCTGGACTTTAGTTTTTTTGAAAGTTTTTAAATTACTGATTCAATCTCATTGCTGCTAATTGGCCTGTTCAAATTGTCTATTTCTTCCTGCTTCAGTTTTGACAGGTTATATGTATCTAAGAATTTATCTGTTTCTTCTAAGTTGTCCAACTTGTTGGCATATTCTTCGGTATTTTAAGTACTTTAATACTCTATATTAGTAGACAAAAATAGTTTGGTTCTTTTTATGTTTCAATATGTATTTAATTTTTAATCAAATATAATTATTCATGTTTGGTGTATATATCAATAAATAATTTTGTAGAGTAGCATTCATCAAGTATATTTTTATGCATAATTTTCCAATAGAGGAAAAATGAACTGCACAGTGAAACTTACCAGTAAGCTCTGAGATAGAAGATATATTCAATATATTTCTCAGAATTTTATCAGAAGTTTGGTGTGTTATAATACCAAAAATACAGTAAAGTATACTACATATGATTACAGTACAACAGCTTATAAAAACATAAAGTTAATTGATGAAAATATACTCACTTCTCTAGATTTACTTCAGGGATCTTTCTGATATCTCAAATCATGTTTTCCCCTATTTTCTGTTTCATAGAACTTCTAAGTATAACTTTAGAGATTCTACTTATTTGGCCTTCAGTTCACAATGATGGGTTTCTATCATGCGCTTGTCCAGGTTGATCTTTGTCGTTTTGAACAAAGGACACCAAAAGGTGAAAGGAAAATAAAGCTAAGAAATGTAAAATCAATCAATTAGTGAAATAGTCTGTGGATCATTTATAGCCATTGAGCATTTCCTAATGATTATTTGTAAGCAACAATTACAAAATAATTTGAATATTGAGTAAACTAAATAATATTACAGGCTAATGTAAAATGTGATGAGTTTTTATAATTACCTATAAAAATATTTTAAACCTTCATAACATCAACAGTGACATTGATATTTTATGTAAAATATCATGCTAGATCCTTCAAATCTCAAGTGAAGGTGATTGAATTAAGCACTTACAGATGACTTTTAATGGGGCAACCTTGCACTAAACCTTTTATGTACATCATCTTATTGAATCTGCTTGATAATCTTGAGAAGTAAATGCTTTTATCTACATTTTACAGAGAAAGGGTCATAGTGAGATTAGTCATATATCTTATATATACACATAAGACATATTTTTATATATACATTTGCTTTTGAAATTTTGTCTTGAAAAGAAAAAAATTACAAAGAAAAAGTATCTTAAAGAGAGCTTCTTTATCATGATATTAGGATAAAAGTTGTATGTGCTCTTTCACAATGACAAATTTGATTAGTAATTGTGGCAGTGGAAACAAAGAGAATTAGATCTGCATAAAGATTGCATACTGTAAGGATGAAGAGGTAGAGGACAGGATATGGGACATGTCTTCTTCTCTTCCTCTTCCTCCTTCTTTTGTTAGTTGCTAGTTGCTAACCTATCATGAGATGAAAGCAAAGGAAACATGATTAGCTTTGGGGAGAAAATATAAAGAATTCTACCTTTGTTAGCATTTAATTGAGAATTTTATAAAACATGAACTTGAAAATGTTAAAAAGGTATTTGGGATTTTGAATAATCTGAAACTCAGAGAATATTAGAATACAAAAGTTATCCCAGGGTATCTGAAGCCATTAGGTAGGATAAGTCTCCTAAGATGAGAGAACAGTGAAAAGTTATTTTGAGAATGTGTCTTGAGAAATTCTAGGAGCTGACTTTTATAAGTTAGGATCCAAATAAGGATAATGAAACATATCAATTTGTTAAGAAGTAGCAACTTAGGAGACTGTAGTAGAAACAGGAATATTAATGTTGTGAGAATGAGGTCAAATTGAATAAGATGAAAGTGAAAAATGGAATTGAGGGAGAAGTCTGAAAATGCAAGTTCCATGGAGTGGTGGGACGATAGTTGAAATGATTTGATTATATGAGGAAAAAGACAGTGTGTACATTGCTTTGTAAAGGGGGACATAAAAACAAATTGTTCATTAGTGGGAAAGTGAGGATGGAATGGTAGTTAATACAACTGGGCTGGTTAATGTTCATGTTATTGTCCAGTAATGCAACTTTGTAAAGCGTTACTAATTATTTCAGATATTTAGGCCATTGATACAGACAAGATAATTCCCTGGGATTGCATTCCAGATACAAAAGACTGATCCTAGGCAAGAGAAGTAAAATTCCTTCTGGCATAATGTGATTGATCAACAATGAGAGGATGCAGATAGAATTTCATTTTGGATATCAGGAGGATTAATTAAATACATTCATCTGGATATTTTCCTGACAAGGTATAAAGCAAGGTATTAGTTCACAACTTTAGGAGTTCCCCTGGGTAAAATTTGAAACTGGCCCCCATGTGTGGAGGACAAAGAAGAAACTGAAGAAAGAGGCAGACTGCTCCCTATTGGTAGGTGAGTTTTAACCAGCAAGGGAACTTGCAGGAGTTGTTTTGGATGACCTCAAGACAAATAGATCTCCACACTGACCTGCCAGAATCTTGAGTTTATACAGAGAACTTAACAGGATTCAGTCACACACATTCATATATATATATATAGTTCAGATGATCTCAACCACACATTACTTTCTCAAAGTAGCATCCTTGGATGGTATGGGAATAATAGTGGACAGAAAGTACATTCCAAAGTTGGAGGTGGATGTTAGAGTCTCTGATTGCCAGGGCAATGCTATGAGCATGAAGAAACATTATCAGAAAGATTTAGTGGTACAATATTGGATTTAAAGAGGAAATAATGTTTATTTAAATGATACAAAGCTTTACTTACAGTACATAGATATAATGTGAAATACACCAGTAGAAAAGTTATTGGGACAGTTTGAAGAAAAAAAAAAGCTGTTTTCCTGATCTGTTTACTCTTGATATCAAATTCATAGTCAAAATTAGTATTTTGGGGTTTTCTAACTCCATAATCTTTTTGTTAAAATATCTAAATGTACTTCCATTAAAAATGGATAAAATTGGGGCACCTGGGTGGCTCAGTCATTAAGCATTTGCCTTTGGCTCAGGTCATGATCCCAGAGTCCTGGAACTGAGCCCTGCACTGGGCTCCCTGATCTACAGGAAGCCCACTTCTCCCTCTTCCACTCCCCCCGCTTGTGTTCCCTCTCATGCTGTCTCTCTGTCAAATAAATAAATAAAATCTTTTAAAAATAGAATTAACAAAAACATGTTGAGAAGTTATATACATTACAATACAAATTATGAAATATATTTAATGTACCTTCAGAATTAAACACATTACATACATAACAGATAACAAATTCTGTTGAACATTTTCAAATATTCATTTGAACACTTTTCTACAAAATTTGTGATAGATAAAAATAAATTTAAAATGGATTAGAGATCTAAATGTAGGATAGGAAACAATCAAAATCCTAGAGAACACAGGCAGTAACCTCTTTGACATGGGCCCATAACAACTTCTTACTAGACATATCTCCTGAGACAAGGGAAGCAAAAGGAAAAATAAACTATTGGAATTTCATCAAAATAAAAAAAAAAAACCTTCTGCACAGGAAAGGCAACCAGCAATAAAAATGAAAAGGCAACCTACAGAATGGGAGAAGAAATTTGCATTATTGGTGGGATGCAAACTAGTATAGACACCCTGGAAAACAGTATGAAGATTATTCAAAAAGTTAAAAATAAAACTACCCTACAATCCAACAGTTGCACTACTTGGTATTTACCTAAAGGATAGAAAAATGTGGATTTGAAGGGATACATGCACCTTAATGTTTATAGTAGCATTATCTACAATAACCAAATTTTGGAAGAAGCCCACATGGCCATTGACTGATGAATGGGTAAAGAAGTGGTATATATATACAATGAAATATAATTCAGCCATCAAAAATAATGAAATCTTGCATTTGCAACAAGACGGACGGAGCTAGAGAGTATTATGCTAAGTGAAATAAGTTAGTTTGAGAAGACAAAGACCATATTATTTCACTCGAGTGTGGAATTTAAGA
The DNA here is from genome assembly GCA_004023965.1 of Spilogale gracilis. Lineage (NCBI taxonomy): Eukaryota > Metazoa > Chordata > Mammalia > Carnivora > Mephitidae > Spilogale > Spilogale gracilis. The sequence continues at coordinate 14,903 of PITA01013345.1, read as the reverse complement.
AACGAAACAAAGGGTAAAAGAGAACCAAACCAAGAAATAGATTCTTACTAAAACTATAGAGAAAAAAGTGATTACAACTGTAGGGAAGGTGGGTGGAAGGATGGGTTAAATAGGTGGTGAGTACTAACAAGGGCACTTGTGATGAGTACTGGGTGTTGTATGTAAGTGATGAATCACTAAATTCTATACCTGAAACTAATCTTGCATTGTATATTAAGTAAGTAGAATTTAAGTAAAAACTTGGGGGGAAAAATAAAACAAAAAAAAATCTGATTAAAAAATAGGCCAAAGACCTTAGCAGACTCTTTGCCGAAGAATATATACCAATGGCAAATAAACACAGGAAACTAAAACCAAAATAAAAAAACAACTGCACATCTATTGGCATGGCCAAATCTGGAACACTAACAATGCCAAATGTTGGTGAAGATATGGAGCGACATGCTGCTGCTGGGAATGGACATGACAAATGTAACAGCCACTTTGAGAGATAGCTTGGTGATTTCTTTTTTATTTTATTTTTTAGTTTTTATTTTTCCCATAACTCAGCCATCCCTCCCCTCTTCACCCCCCCCCAGCAACCCTCAGTTTGTTTCTTGGGATTAAGAGTCTCTTATGGTTTGTCTCTCTCCCTGGTCCCATCTTTCACTATTTTTCCTTCCCTACTCCACAAGGCCTCCCATCCTGCCTGTCAAATTCCTCATATCAGAGAGATCATATGATAATTGTCTTTCTCTGATTGACTTATTTCAGTCAGCATAATACCCTCTAGTCCCATCCACATCATTGCAAATGACAGGATTCCATTCTTTTGATGGCTACATAATATTCCATCACATATATATACACACCATATCTTCTGTATTTGTTCATCTGTTAATGGACATCTAGGTTCTTTCCATAGTTTGGCTGTTGTGGACATTGCTGCTATAAATATTTGGGTGCATGTACCCCTTCAGCTCATTACATTTGTATCTTTAGGGTAAATACCCAGTATTACAATTTCTGGGTCATAGGCTATCTCTATTTTCAACTTTTTGAGGAATCTCTGTACTGTTTTCCAGAGTGGCTGCACCAGCTTACATTCCCACCAACAGTGTAGGAGGGTTCCCCTTTCCCTCCCCATTCTCACCAAAATCTGTTGTTTCCTATGTGAGGTGGTGTCTCATCGTGGTTTTCATTTGTATTTCCCTGATGCTGAGTGATGTTCAGCACTTACTTTTTCATGTGTCTGTTGGCCATTTGGACTGATGTCTATTTGCAGAAATGTCTGTTCAGTCTTCTTCCCATTTCTTGATTGGATTATTTGTCCTGTGGGTGTTGGATTTGATAAACTCTTTTTTTTAAGATTTTATTTATTTGACAGAGAGAAACACAGCCAGAGAGGGAATACAAGCAGGGGGAATGAGAGAGGGAGAAGCACGCCTCCTGCTGAGCAGGGAGCCTCATGTGGGACTCAATCCCGGGTCTCTGGGATCATGACCCGAGCTGAAGTCAGTCACTTAACCAACTGAGCCACCCAGGTGCCCCGAATTTGATAAATTCTTTAAAGATTTTGGATACTAGTCCTTTATCTGATATGGCATTTGTAAATATCTTCTCCTATTCTGTCAGTTGTCTTTTGGTTTTGTTGACTGTTTCTTTTGTTGTACAAAAACTTTTTATCTTGATGAGGTCCTAATAGTTCATTCTTTTCCTTGCTTTCCTTGCTTTTGGCAATGTTTCTAGGAAGAAGTTGCTGTGGCTGAGGTTGAAAAGGTTACTGTCTGTGTTTTCCTCCAGGGTTTTGATGGATTTCTTTCTCAAATTGAGATCTTTCATCCATTTTGAGTCTATTTTTGTGTGTAGTGTAAGGAAATGGTCCAGTTTCATTCTTCTGCATGTGGCTGTCCAATTTTGCCAACACCATTTGTTGAAAAGACTTTTCCATTGGACATTCTTTCCTGCTTTGTCGAAGATGAGTTGACCATAGAGTTGATGGTTCATTTCTGGGCTCTTTTCTCTGTTCCATTGAGCATTGTGTCTGTTTTTGTGCCAGTATCATACTCTCTTGATGATTAAAGCTTTGCAATACAGCTTGAAGTCTGGAATTGTGATGCCGCCAACTTTTGTTTTCTTTTTCAACATTCCTCTGGCTATTCAGGGTCTTTTCGGGTTCCATATAAATTTTAGGATTATTTGTCCCATTTCTTTGAAAAACATTGATGGTATTTTGATAGGGATTGCAGTAAATGTGTAGATTTCTCTAGGTAGCATGGACATTTTCACAATATTTGTTCTTCAAATCTGAGAGCATGGAACATTTTTCCATTTCTATGTGTCCTCCTCAATTTCTTTCATGAGTACTTTACAGTTTTCTAAGTACAGATTCCTTGCCTCTTTAGGTAGGTTTATTCTTAGGTACCTTATTGTTTTGGATACAATTTTAAATGGGATCAACCCCTTAATTTCTCTTTCTTCTGTCTTGCTGTTGGTGTATAGAAATGCAACTGATTTCTGTGTACTGATTTATATCCTGACACTTTACTGAATTCCTGTATGAGTTCTAACAGTTTTGGAGTGCAGTCTTTGGGGTTTTCCACATAAAGTATCATATCATCTGCAAAGAGTGAGAGTTTGACTTCTTCTTTGCTGATTCAGGTGCCTTTTATTTCTTTTTTGTTGTCTCTTTGCTGAGGCCAGGACTTCTAATACTATGTTGAAATAGCAGAGATGATAGTGGACAGCCCTGCAATGTTCCTTTTAGGGGAAAAGCTCTCAGGGTTTCTCCATTGAGAATGGTATTTGCTCTGGGTTTTTCATAGATGGCTTTTATGATATTGTGGTATGTACCCTCTATCCCTCTTCACACTGTGAAGAGTTTTGATCAATAAAGGATGCTGTACTTTGTCAAATTCTTTTTCAGCATCTATTGAGAGGATCATGTAGTTCTCATTCATTCTTTTATTAATGTACTGTATCACGTTGATTGATTTATGGATGCTGAACCAACCTTGCAGCCCAGGAGTAAATCCCACTTGGTCATAGTGAATAATCATTTTAATGTACTGTTGGATCCTATTGGCTAGTATTTTGGTGAGAAATTTTTGCATCCATATTCATCAAGGATATTGTTCTGTAGTTCTCCTTTTTGATGGGATCTTTGGTTTGGGGATCAAGGTAATGTTGGCCTCATAAAGTGAATTTGGAAGTTTTCCTTCCATTTCTATTTTTTGGAACAGTTTTAAGAGAATACGTATTAATTCATCTTTAAATGTTTAATAGAATTCCCCTGGGAAGCCATCTGGCCCTAGGCTCTTGTTTATTGGGAAATTTTTGATGACTGCTTCTATCTTACTGATTATGGGTCTTTCAGGTTCTCTATTTCTTTCTGGTTCAGTTTTGGTAGTTTATATGTCTCTAGGAATGCATCCATTTCTTCCAGATTGTCACATTTGCTGGTGGATAGCTGCTCATAATATGTTCTTATAATTGTTTGTATTTATTTAGTGTTGGCTGTGATCTCTCCTCTTTCATTCATGATTTTATTAATTTGGATCCTTTCTCTTTTCTTTTTGATAAGTCTGGCCAGGGGGTTATCAAGCTTGTTAATTCTTTCAAAGAACCGGCTCCTAGCTTCGTTGATTTGTTCTATTGTTCTGTTGGATTCTATTTCATTGATTTCTCATCTGATATTTACTATTCCTTTTTTCCTGCTGGGTTTAGGCTTTGTTTGCTGTTTTTTCTCCAGCTCCTTTAAGTGTAGGGTTAGGTTGTGTGCTTGAGGCCTTTCTTGTTTCTTGAGAAAGGCTTGTATTGCTATATACTTTCCTCTCAGGACAGCCTTTTTTGTGTCCCAAAGATTTTGAACAGTTGTGTTTTCATTTTCATTTGTTGCCATGAATTTTTAAAATTCTCCTTAGTTTCCTGGTTGACCCATTCATTCTTTAGTAGGATTCTCTTTAGCCTCCATAGTTCTTTCCAACTTTCCTCTTGTGGTTAAGTTCTATTTTCAAAGCACTGTGGTCTCAAAATATGCAGGGAATGATCCCAATCTTTTGGTTACAGTTGAGACCTGATTTTTGATGTTCCATGTGCACTAGAGAAGAATGTGTATTCTGTTGTTTTGAGATCAAATGTTCCGAATGTATCTGTAACATCCATCTGGCCCAGTGTATCATTTAAAGCCTTTATATCTTTGCTGATCTTTTGCTTAGATGATCTGTCCATTTCAGTGAGGGTGGTATTAAAGTCCCCTACTATTATTGTATTATTTTCAATGTATTTCTTTGATTTAGTTATTGATTGGTTTATATAATTAGATGCTCCCATGTTAAGGGCATAGAAATTCAAAATTGTTAGATATTCTTGTTGGACAGACCCTTTAAGTATGATACAGCATCCTTCCTCATCTCTTATGATAATCTTCCTCATCTCTTATGATAATCTAATTTGTCTAATATAAAGATTGCCACCCCAGTTTTCTTTTTATGTCCATTAGTATGGTAAATGATTTTCCACCCCCCCAATTTAAATCTGGAGGTGTCTTTGGGTCTACAATGAGTTTCTTGAAGACAGCATATTGATGGGTCTTGTGTTTTTTTGTTTTTTGTTTTTTTTAAATCTATTCTGATACCCTGTGTCTTTTGACTGGGACATTTAGCCCATTTACATCCAGGGTAACTATTGAAAGATATGGATTTAGTTCTATTGAATTGCCTATAAGGTGATTGTTTCTGTATATTGTCTCTGTTCCTTTCTGGTTCTGTTACTTTTAGGCTCTCTCTTTGCTTAGAGGACCCCTTTCAATATTTCCTGTTGGACTGGTTTGGTGTTTGCCTGACTGCACCTTGGATCACAATTTAAGATTACCCCAAGCTGAGAGCCCACTCCTCTGCTCCCTCTCCACAGCTGGCTTCCCCACTCTGATACCTGGGAGCTTTGCCATGCTCAGGCCCCCCAAGTCCTTCTATGACCCCTCAGGTCCTGAAACCACATTGTCCCAGTGATGGCTACACCCCCTCCCCCTTAGCTTGTGGGGCGGTGTCCCTCAGCAGAGCCGACACCTAAAATTTCTGATTTTGTGCTCCCCTGCACTGCTCTTGTCTGGAAGCCAGCCCCTCCCTGCATGGTCTGTCTTTACACATGTTGCTTCTGATTCACTTCTCTGTGTGTCCTACCTTCCTGAAAGTGGTTGGTTTTCTGTTTCTAGAATTTCTGCTCTTCTTCTCTTCGATCTCCTATTGAGTCTGTAGGTGTTCTGACTGGCTTGATAACTATCCAGCAGAATCTTGGGACCTGATGATATCTAGGTCTCCTACTTCTCTGCCATCTTGCTCCTCCATCAGTTTGGTGATTTCTTTTTCTTTCTTTCTTTTTTTAAGATTTTATTTATTTATTTGACAGAGAGAGAGATCACAAGTAGGCAGAGAGGCAGGCAGAGAGACAGGAGGAAGCAAGCTTCCTGCTGAGCAGAGAGCCTAACGTGGGCCTTGATCTCAGGATGATGACCTGAGCCGAAAACGGAGGCTTTAACCCACTGAGCCACCCAGGTGCCCAGTTCGATGATTTCTTAACAAAACTAAATGTATTCTTCCCATGTGATTCAGAAGTCATGCTCCTTGGTATTTACCCAAAGGAGCTGAAAGCTTACGTCTACATAAAAATCTGCACATGGATGTCTGTAACAGCTTTATTCATAATCGCCAAAACTTAGAAGCAACTCGATATTTTTCAGTAGATTAATGGATAAATTGTGGTACATCAAGACAGTGGATACTATTCAGTGCTAAAAAGAAATGAGCTCTTAAAACAAGAAAATTCGTGAAAGAACTTTAATGCATATTACTAAGTGAAAAAAGCTAATCTGAAAAGGCTACATACAGTATGATTCCAACTATATGATACTCTGGAAAAGGCAAAACTCTGGAGACAGTAAATCAGTACTTACCAGGGTCAGGGATAGAGGAGAGATGTATAGGCAAAGTGCCTAGTAGAGCATGAAAGTACCCTGTATGACAGTATAGTATATATAGGTCATTATGCATTTGTCCAAACCCGTAGAATGTACAACACCAAGAGTGAACCCTAATTTAAAGTGTGGACTTTGGGTGATTTTTCTGTATCATGTAGGTTCATCAGTTGGAGAAAATGTACAGTAGCTTCCCCTCTCCCATCTGTAGTCTCACTTTCCAAAGTTACACTTACTTGTGATGAACTGCAGTTTGGAAGCAGATTATCCTCTTTCTGACATACTGTCAAAAGATCCGTAGTAGATTAATGCTATCTCACAGTGCCTACATCATTCACTTCACTTTATCTCATCTCATTTTATCATCTCACATGATCTCAAGAAGAAGGATGAGAATAGCACAATATGGTATTTTGAGAGACCACATTTATGTAACTTTTATTACAGTATGTTGTTATAGTTTTCTATTTATTATTAGTTATTGTTGTTAATCTCTTACTGGGCTTAATTAAAAATTAAACTTCATTATAGGTGTATATATAGAGAGAGAGAAAAAAAACATGGTATTTATAGGATTCAGTACTACCTGTGGTTACAGGCATCCACTGTGCATTTATGGCATGTATATCTCATGGATAAGGGGTTCTGCTAAACCCTTCTGATGGGGAATGTTGATAATGAAGAAGATATGTAGCAATAAGGGGTATATGGGAAATCTCTATTCCTTCCTCTTAAATTTGCTGTGCACCTGAAACTACTAAAAAAAATAGTCTTTAAAATAAACTAAAAATATTGAGTGATAGAAGTGAATAAGACATTTTATATGTTGTGATATTCATTTCCTTTTTAGTTTTATCTTTTTACCACAGATCTTTTTCCCAGGTCAGTGTACTTTTGAATAGCTTTTCCTTAGAATCAGGGCTTTCACGGACCACCTAATATAGTTCAATTTATTGTAGTTGGCAATTGCCTGAAATCTAAACTTCAGTGGTTTTCAGTGAATATATTTAAGCATAAAACCATGTCTTCGTGCTTCCTACACAATATGTCTTAGCAAGACAACAAGGGTAGTAGGTCTGGAGCTGAAGCCAAACTTGAACAAGTGCTATCTGGGTAATCCTGGATAATTTATTTCTCCATGAACCTAAGATATCATTATTTGTAAGCTGTATCCTCCTGAAATGTTTAAATTTGGAAAAATGTTCATCAGAAAATATTGCTTATAATATTATCCAATATTGTCTTTGGTTAAAAAAAGAAAAGAAAAGAGATATATAAATGGGCCTTACTCTAAGGCTGATTGAAAGGATTTCTGAGTCAATGTATGTAAAGTGTGTAGAAAACTGCCTAGCACGTCTTTAGAGGCAGAATAAAAAGTTTTTGTCCAGTGGGGTTTTCCAGTTAAAATAACCTGTAAAGGGTAAAATTCTATCTAGAAATATAGACATTGTTAATTCCCACTAAAAAAAAAAAAAAAACAAACAACCCCTTCCTTAGAAGATTTTATTGCTTGTTTCACAGCTTCCAAGTGATTATTTACCAAACAATGGCTTACAAGGGAATTATAAGAAAATTATTTAAAACATATATTGCTTGAAATTTTCCTGAAAATTCAATCAGATTCTGTTAAAATATTTAGTTGTATCTGTGCTGGGTTAAACAACAACAACAACAACAACAACAACACAGTTTCTATTAATCAACATGTATTTTAAAATTAGAGAAATTATTAATACATAATAGTATTATGTATTCATAATACTTAAATATGTATTTACAATACTTTAATGTTGTGATTCATAGCAGGGCACTTCATTTTTTTTAAGATTTTATTTATTTTTTTGACAGAGAGAGACACAAGTGAGAGAGGGAACATAAGCTGGGGGAGTGGGAGAGGAAGAATCAGACTTCCTGTGGAGCAGGGAGCCCAATGCAGGACTGGATCCCAGGACCCTGGGATCATGGCCTGAGCCAAAGGCAGACGCCCAATGACGGAGCCATCCAGGCACCCTGTTCTTCTTAATATTTTTTAACTGAAAAATCTATTCAACTATTCAACATAGAAAATCAAGCTTAGACCTATCTTTGCTTATTATCCTTTCAAGTTCAGAAATTTTGAATATACATATAATGCTCAAATATGCACATAATGCTTAAATATACACAAAGTTCAAGTGTTTAAATTTTGTTATCAAGTTATTTTGATTTTATAAATAATAAATTAGTTTTAATTAATTACTATTCATTTAGAATGTCTAGGCTTGCCTTTTTACTTGATGTAGTTGATTCAATAATGCATCTATATAAACAATCACATAATTCTATATATTAAAGACATATTTTATATTCAATAATGTACAATATAAATCAATTCAGCTTGAACTATAAGCCATGCTTTTGAAAATATCATGGATTTAAGTAAAAGAGGGATTTCTCAATGTTTAGAATATCTATAACAATTGAGTTAAATTGGTCTAACCACAGTTTACATACTGACATGGTAAGAAATAATATTACTAGTATTAAGGTAAATATTAAGGGTCAGAATGAGATAGCAATTCACTTTTATATTTTATCAAATATTAGCCCATATTAAGCAGAAAGCAAAATTATACCAAAGTTGATAGTATGAAGTTTAACTTAAATGAGTTGATATATATCATATTTAGGGAAAGATTTAGGATTCAGTTATAATAAATACTAAATAATTTGCATATATTTTGAAGAAAAGAAAATAAAGCAGAAACAAAAAATCAAACAAAATCATATATGTACAAATATGTTAGATGGTGCTACTTTTCATGTAGAATTTTTTAAAGTCTCTTTAGACACTACTTGAAATTTAGTTTTGTTTTGATTTTTGTGTCATTCATATGTGCAAGAGTTTTAATGTGAAGTTAACATTAAGTTTAAAACTCATGTACATGAAATGTGGCATGTGCCTTGAAGAATTGTTTCCTGTTTAACATTCTGTAAAGCAGTAAACTTACAGGGCGCCTGGGTGGCTCAGTGGGTTAAAGCCTTTGCCTTTGGCTCAGATCATGATCTCAGGGTCCTGGGATCAAGGCCCACATCGGGCTCTCTGCTTGGCGGGGAGCCTGCTTCCTCCTCTCTCTCCGCCTGCCTCTCTGCCTACTTGTGATCTCTCTCTGTCAAATAAATAAATAAAATCTTTTTTTTTTTTTTTTAATATTTTATTTATTTATTTGACAGAGAGAAACACAGCTGGAGAGGGAACACAGCAGAGGGAGTGAGAGCGGGAGAAGCAGGCTTCCCGCCGAGCAGGGAGCCCGATGTGGGGCTCGATCCCAGGTCTCCGGGATCATGACCTGAGCCGAAGGCAGTTGCTTAACCAACTGAGCCACCCAGGCGCCCCTAAATAAATAAAATCTTAAAAAAAAAAAAAAAGCAGTAAACTTACAAAATCCACTTCTCAATTTAATGGTGAGGGCATGACAAATATAAGACAAAGAAAAATAAACACACAGCAACCCAAATAAGAGCACCATTTATTCACACCATGTTTCATAAAAGGAGGATATCATAGAATGTGAGCTTTTAAAATAATATTATCTAATAATAAAACTTTATTTGGAATAGGAAAAACTATCTTTCCACCAAAATTCATATTGGAAACTTCATGATATTTGTAATATAAATGTATGGTAAAGGCAACAAAACATAAGCAGCAAAATTTATTTTAACCTGTTGCATTGTTTCATTGATCCATTTTTATTAATTTAGTAGCTATATTAATACATTGCAACAGAATTGAATTTAATATTAATATTTTAAAAGCCACCATCCCTATAGAAAATCAGGTTTCATTTAGGTTTATTAGCAAAAATGGAATCGAATTCGATTTCTTCAAAATCTAACTATTTTTGTGAACAAAATGTCATTGTTTTTATGAATCAGAAAATTCTGAGGGATAATATCTTCTACTCCAACATCAGCCCTTGCCTTTTCTTCATCAGGACCAAAAATAAATTGGCTTTGACAGGTCAGGAGTCTGACAAAAGTGGTGTCAGAGAAGATGGTCCCCACCAGGCTCTCAATTGATTTATATATTTCAGGATCCCCTCAAAAAAAGTTGGACAATGGAGTATGTATTTAAATCCTAAGGGGAGTGCCTTAAACCAATGAAAGCTCTGTGAAAATTTCAGCATAGACTCATGTTTAAAAAATATTGCGAGAGATATAACATCAATACATTTTTAAAGAAATGTGGACTCCTTTTCCCTCCCATTGGTGGTTCTTTGTCCTTAGGATCACATGCAAGTTCTGCATAAGGACTAGTTAAAAGTAGTAAACAGGTAAGCCTTTCTAGATCTTTTCACTAACCATTACTGATAGGACTAGATTTCATTAAGAGTGAGGTGTTATGCAAGTAAATATATAAATTCTAGTTTCATTCACCAACCCATAGAAACTCTATCACACTTTTTAAGACTGAGGTTTCTCTGAATGTGTGAGACTTGGCAGTCTTGTCATATTCCATAAACTAGTGTTATATAAACTCTGATGTGAAATATACTGAAAGTTGTTTAAAAAAATGTACACTATGTAGGGGCACCTGGGTGGCTCAGTTGGTTAAGTGACTGCCTTCAGCTCAGGTCATGATCCCAGAGACCTAGGATCGAGCCCCACATCAGGCTCCCTGCTTGGTGGGAAGCCTGCTTCTCCCTCTCTCACTCCCCCTGCTTGTGTTCCCTCTCTAGCTGTGTTTCTCTCTGTCAAATGAATAAATAAAATCTTTTAAAAAATGTACACTATGTAGAAAATATATTCATAACAGGTATTAGAAAGTACACTTCTAGTATCAAGGGTAATGTAAATTTGAAAAGAAAATCATTAACCATGCTTATCTCTGAATAGCATTTTAAGGAAAATTTATTAAAAATAATGTTTTTTGAGGTGCCCGAGTGGCACAGTTGGTTCAGTGTCTGATTCTTGGTTTTGGCTCAGGTCATGATCTCAGGGTTGTGAGATCATGCCCCATGTTGGTTTCCATGCTTGACACAGGGTCTGCTTAAGACTCTCTCTCCCTCTCCCTCTGCCCCTCCCCACCATGCTTTCTCTCTCTAAAAAATGAAATAAATAAATCTTTAAAAAATAATAGTTTTTCCTATGATAATAGCATACATAAAAATATTTTTATGAATTTCTACTTCACTGGTAATATATTCTTATATGCACTCATGTCAAATATCTGGATGAATAAATAATTATCTACTTGATAAATGATGACTGAATGATTTGTTAAAATATATTTTTCTCTCTATATAAGAAAATTCTCAGCATGGAAAATAGAAAAAAAATATTTCATTATAGATCCAATCTTGCTTCTTAGTCCTCTCTATCTCTCTACCTAAAATGATTTTCTTTTATTTATTTTTCTCTTGGCTTAAACCAATAATTTCAAACTACATCATATGGGACATTTATTCTTCAGTATGCTAATAATTTTTACTTGAAAAAAGTCATTTTTGTCAAATGTGTTTGGAATCTTTAGGGGTTGATTTTTAAAATATATATTTTGTGAGATGCTTGGCTGGCTCATGTGGCTCTTCATCTCAGGGTTGTGACTTTAAGCCCCTATTGGGTGTAGAGAATACCTAAATAAATACACTTTAAAATGTGTATGTATGTATGTATGTATGTATATATTTACATACACATTACTTATATATGTATATATACATTTTTAATTTTTATATTTTATTTTATATTATATATATTTATATATTATATATATAGTTTGTGATCTCAGAAATCTGAAAAAGTTAAGATGTATTATATAGATGCAGAGGTAATAGAAATAACATTCTATCCTATTGAGCTATAGAATTATTCCTTTACAAGAGATGATTTATTTGATGCAATTTCCATCAGTGATTCTAAAACTTTAATCATGCAAATAAGAACCTAAAGCCTTGTTAAAGTTCAGATCCTGATTCAGTAGTTTTCTGGTCAGGCTACAGATATTACAGTATCACACTGCTCACAAGCACCTAGGTGATGCCTCCCACTTTAGTTTGAATAGCAAAGTGCTGCATCAAATAGATTAGAATATACTGTTAGATCTGTGATAAATCTGTAATAAGTTAGGTCCTTGACTCGTGTCAATAATTTATTCTAAAAATATTCTAAAATAATTTATTCTATTAAAGAAAGCATACTAAAAATTCATTCTAATAAAAATTCTAATAGAACTATTATTTTTGTTTTAATAGTTTCTTTTTTATATTAAAAATAATTTTTCCCCTAAAGATTTTATTTATTTATTTGACAGAGAGAGGGATCATAGGTAGGCAGAGAGGCAGGGAAAGAGAGAGGAGGAGGCAGGCTCCCAGAGAGCCCGATGTGGGCCTCGATCCCAGGACCCTGAGATCATGACCTGAGCCAAAGGCAGAGGCTTTAACCCACTGAGCCACCCAGGTGTCCTTGAAAATAAAATTTATGCAGTTTTATAACTACAAAGAAATCAATAAAAGTAATAAAATATCAATATTTCCCCAATTACAACCACTGATAATCGATTTTCTTTTATTATTATTTTGCTTACTCATTATATCATGTGTTTGTTCATAATGTACTTAACTTATAAATTATTTAAGGTGATTTCAAAAATAATTAAAGGAAATGCTAAATTAAATGAAAAAAATATAACTTAAGATATTAATTAAGCAAAATTTAGTACATGGAATGTATGCTATTAGGCCATTTATAATTAGTAGGCTTATTTTATAAAGTCAGCTATATGATTTTGTCAGGCAAAGGAAAAAGAAGTCAGAATGAGTTATAATCACAATATGCAGAGGATAAAAATAAACGTGGAGAACAAAGGGTCCCATGACATTGTGAGTTAGGAAAAAAATTTCTCTTATAAAATCTAATAAAAATATATAGAAGAAATAATACCAAGATCTCCAAAATAAGTGCCTAATTAAAAGTCACATAAAAAGTCACTTAAAAAAAATAATACTTAAAATATGACTTCACATAGTAAAAAAGAAAACTTGTACATAGAATATTTAGGAGGTCAATACAATGTAGTGTTCTTCTTGTATGATATTTTATGACTTTATGATTCTAAATTCTAATTTGACTATAGTTATTAGTTATCAAAAATACCTAAAGAAATGCCAAGTTGTGTTTTTAATGTTTTGCCATTTTGACTATATCTTATACATTTTCACTACTATCATAGGTATTTAATCTCACTCTGGATATCATTTATTTTAAATGAGTTCTCCAAAGTGGGATGCCTGGGTGGCCCAGTCAGTGAAGCCTCTGCCTTCAGCTCAGGTCATGATCCTGGAGTCCTAGGATCCAGTCCCACATCGGGCTCCCTGCTCAGTGGGGAGTCTGTTTCTCCCTCTCCCTCTGCCTCTCCTTCTACTCCTCTCTCTCTCTTTCTCACTCACTCTCAAATAAATAAATAAAATCTTTAAATGGGTTCTCTAAAGTACCTTAAAATAACATCAGGAGGATTTTACCATTATAACTGTTTTCAGTTAACACAATGATATTATTCCTAGCTCATACAATGACCTACCCCTGAACTTCTTTTATTCTAAGCTACTACATAGAAAGCCTAACAAAGCTTATTGAGGTATTTTCCAACATGTAAGTTTAATTTTAATTATTTCAATATTAAGCTGTCTAAAAAGCAAAGAAAATGTACTTAAAAAGTACCCTTCAAATTTATTTTGTTTCATTTATTTTTTGATTTACTTATGAGTCTATGTTTTTTTAAATCAGAATGTTATTATCATGAGAAACAATAGCCATCACCCTTTCACCCTTATGTGTCAACTAAAAGTTGATACTAATTTGGCATTAAGAGTAAAAGAATGATAGCTACTGGAGCAGCAACATCCTATACATAGATCTGTGGTCTCCTAAAGACTTTTACATCAGGTCTTGATCACCGGTGGCATTTTCAAAGGTCATCCAGCTCTCAGTACTAGTCAGTTACTGAACAACTGGCACTACTGACAGTTCAGCACTGCAGAATTAGCTAAGGTGCTACAGAGACACCAAGAACTTGCAACAAAAACATTTTGCATGTATTTCAGAAAACTTCCCTGATACATTCATATTAGCTTATCCTCACTTGTCTGTAAAATATTCCATTTATGTCTCCTAAGAAATTCAAAATTATAGGCTGTAGAAAATGGTTGAAATTTCCATCATCATTTCTATTTTGAGAACCCGACTTGAAATTCTCTTTTAGTGATTTCTTACAATATATTTTTTTTAAATCTCTTTACAAATGAACCAAATCCTATGACAAGAGTATTATGGAAATATATTCATCCTAAATACATACTTATATACATAAACATGTACATATGTAATATATATATATATATGTATATATATATATATATATAGTATACATATGCATGTGCATACAAAATTTCCTTTGTATAATGATGGAGCCTGCACCAGAATAGTAGCCTATTACTAGGTGATATGCCTGGCTTTGACCAGGTACTCAGTAAATATCACTTTAAACAGGGAAAAACAAAGAGAAAAATGGTTTTGGTTAACTTTTCAGTAATCTAGTTATCAAGAATCCAGAATAAGCATAGAAACAATGGATAATTTGGAAGTGATTCTGATGTCGTGAAAAAAAAAAAAACACAGACTTTGGGGTCAAAAGACAGAATTTCACATCCTTGTTTGTGATGTCTCATGGGAATATACTTAAATGTTTTTCTGCATTGTTGAGATTTTGAGCTCTGAGGGGCACCTGGGTGGCTCAGTTGGTTAAGCAACTGCCTTCGGCTCCGGTCATGATCCCGGAGATCGGGGATCAAGCCCCACAACTGGCTCCCTGCTCAGCAGGAAGCCTGCTTCTCCTTTTCTCACTCCCCCTGCTTGTGTTCCCTCTCTGGCTGTGTTTCTTTCTGTCAAATAAATAAAATCTTAAAAAAAAAAA